>JAJTTS010000001.1:2600668-2677336 GCA_036971165.1 Arthrobotrys iridis | reverse complement strand
AAAGGCCACCCTGGACTCCTGCTTCGAGAAACGGCTCTTCGTAGACATTGGCTCCGAAACTCCGGGATCTGATGCCACGGTCTGATCTACAGACTGCGATACTGTTCCACTATTTCGTAGGAATGATTCTTCCCTTCTCCATCCTCGTGCTATCGCATGGAGTCTCCTATGAGATCCACCTTGTATCATCCAGACATGCCAATGCCCGAAGCGCATGGACAATAATTGCGGACCGTGCCATATGCGAGGCTCGTCATGTTTTCCGAATGGGACAGGGTGTCACGGGATACGCAAGATATCTTCCCGAAGATACACTTGATACACCCCCCCCCTGGCAGGTCCGAGTCCTCCAAACTGTTCAAATAATTTTTCCTCCACACAGACCGGCCCGTTGTTGACCAGATGGGCTCCGTATTAGTCAACGGAATGGGGAAAGCGTCGCCGGATTGTCCTCTGTACGTTTTCACACTGTTTACGGAAATCCCGTTCCTCAATACCGAGGTGATACTGGAGGTCGACCAGTAGAATACTTGGAGTCGTCCTGCAGTGAATCAGATCCATCATGACAGCGTTTGCATAGCGGGATGGCATTCGCTTTATCGCTTCTATGGCTGAAGGGGATAATGCTCCGAGAAGATATATCATGAAACTAAGTGGAGCATGAAGATTAGTTTTCTGTCGGCGGAACCTGATATCAAGCGTTTCTCGAATATGGACTCACGCTGGGATCATTCCTCGCAACTACGTGACAGACATCCAAACTCGTCTGCTGATTGCCACATATCCGGCAAATCTCTTCGGAGAGCTGCTCCAAATCCCACTTGGTCCTGTCCGGAAATTTGCTCTTATCGGAATTAGAAGACGTGAGCAACCCTCTGGACCTTGTCGTCTCACGACTACTACTGGAACCCTGGCTTCTGATTTCATCGGACGCTGCCGATGACGAATCCGACTTCAAAGTTCTCTCCAGTCTTCGTTTATTCCTTGGGCTTGTTTCCTGAGAGGCATGGGATTATCTTTTGTTTTTTCTTAAGTTGAAATGTCCGAAGCAGCTGGCTATGGTGGCTAATCGATCATAAATTTAAACTGTAGGGTCGAAATCTTTTCTTCTTTTACAGCACCTCGCAAGCGACTTTGGTTGGTTTAAAGTTATAGATGTGAAATTTATTCCGAAAGCGGAAAGACCGCATTCAATACATCTTTATGACGCCTATAGGAGCTCGGCCTCGTTGCTGGGTCATCGTTTATAGTCTACATCTGATATTATCTCGTCGTTCTACAATATCTGAAATGTATAATAGTTGTTAAGGCGTAGTAATATTACCCTCAAAGTTGGTTGAGCACGCTTTGGGTATAAAGCAAGTACGTGTGTGAACGCCACCCGAAATAAAGGCTTGATTTGAAAAGACGCCAGCTCTTTATGGATGTTGATATATCGAATCCGAACAATGCTGTTGAAGCTCGCTTTTTTCGTGTTGTTATCTCCACGCGGTTACCCCAACGACACAGAATCTTCCAACAACAGCAACACCTTTTTCTTCATGCTGTCCAGGCTCACTCACCACCAGGTCGAAAACTAGCTGGCCAATGTCAGCAGCTAGGTTAACAAGACAAGTATCATTTGGATGTATCCGGAGCCCTCCCCCCCCCTTTTTTTTTTCATTCATTCATTCAAAAAATAAAACCTTTTGAGTTAGATTGTGTTCGTTTTATTCGTTTTGTTCCTTACAAACAGTTTCTTAGACAAATATATCTCAATGATATCATATCGCTATCACATGCTCGGGCAAACGGGTTGTCGCTGGGTCAACGGCTTAACATATCTAACGTTAATCCCGGCACTTTATATCCTTTCACCAGCTCTTTACCAATAATTATTTTCCTATCCGTTCTCGTCAATATAAGCATTATACTTCGTATTATCTGATTATATTGACGTACTAATCTCTCACATCGCACCCTCCACTACCATCCGGCGAATCATAGGCCCCCAAAGGCACTCTAACAGCATATCACTCTAAGACCGGGTAGCACATGTGCGGCATGTCACTGGACGACAAACTCAAGGCTCTCGCCGTCTATAATGCCTGCGACGTAAGTTTTTAAGAAATAACCACTTTCTGGTACATGACATTCAAAACACTCTCCGGACCTTGCATGCATATTCATTCTGTAAAATTTCAATATACCGTAAAAAAATAATATCAAGAACAAAAAGGGAAAGAGATGTGATTGTAGACTTACACTGCATAGCTGATTATTTCGTTTTTTTGTTTGGCCTTTTTTTCTTTTCCATAATAGATCTCGGACGCCCTGCTCAAGCTCAAAGTCCCCGGCGCTGGCTTCCTCGCTGATATCGGCAAGTTCGAATTCCCTTTGCCTTCCCTGTTAATGGAAAAAAAAATCCAACATCCCGCAACGCCTTCCGGGTCACAACTTGACACATCCTAGCCATTTTCTCCGAGTTAACTTACTCTTGAGTATTTTCCATATATTTAATCTCATAGATACGCAGCTAATTGATAGATCTGAACACTCCAGCCCCCCACAACCTCTCCAATACCTCAAACTCCCCTATAGTAGCCCCCGCCCACACCGTCCTCTTCGTCCCCAAATCTTCGCAGACCCCATCATCCATCCCCGCATCCTCTCACTTCGCAGACCTAACCCCTGCTTCCACGATCACCGTCATCTCCCAACCCCCGCGGCAGAGAAATGCCGTCCTGGGCGGCCTCGTAGCTGGAAGGATGAAGGTGCTGGGGAGTTTGGGGATCGTGGTTGATGGCAGGATTAGGGATATAGCGGAGATTAGAAACCTGGGTGTGGATGTTTGGGCGAAAGGGACGAGTACCGTGGGTGCCGGCGGGGAGAGCAAGTGTGTCGCCGTTGGGGTCGAGATTGAAGTTGAGGGCGTTAAGATTGTTCCTGTAAGTTTATAACCATACAATCTCGGCACATAACCATATGCGATGAGATCTATAAAATACAGAGCAACGCAGTGATGTTGAGATTGTATGATCTTTAATTAGGGAGACATCATCTTCGCGGACCCGACAAACGGGGTTGTATCGATCCCGCAGGATAAAGTGGACGCCGTCCTCGAACTCCTGCCCAAGATTACCGCTGCGGATGAGAAAGTCCGCATCGATGTTTTGAAAAACAACAGCGGGCTCCAGGAGGCATTCAAGAAGCACCGCAGTCATCTGTGACATTGCTACATAACATCAATTACAAGGATGTATAGTTATATAAAAACAAGAGAGATGTTCATAAAACCTGATGCGAATGCGGGGTATCATTTTTAAAGTCTACCAGTGCAGTATATATCTCAAATCCAACCTCTATCGTACAGTTCCACATAGTAGCCGCTCAGACGACGATGGCAATAACGACAATGATGAAACAGCCTACCGATGCCCCGCCTCCACCCTCTGTACAACCTTCTCCAAACTGATGGGTTCAAACACCTCCTTCTTCTTCCGATCCTGCGCCCAAACCACATCTTGATTGAAATAACACAGCACCCCGCCGCTGCCGCTGGGACTGTCTGTGATCCTGAACAGAGGATGCCCCGTAGCCTCATGCGCCTTCCTCAACGGCATAAGTAATAACCCTTGCTCGCCGCACCATTCTTCCATGTACTCCCTGAATGTCATCTCCGTCTGCACGCCGGCTCCACCCTTCGTTCCACTCGCCTTACTCTTCTTATTCTTCTCCTCCTTCGGCGGCGGCGACGGACGGATGGGTTTCGCAGCCCCGCTCTCGGGCGGTACGACCTTCACCCCTTCAACCCCTTCCATAACATCTACCGCCTGCCCCATCATATCCACCGCCTTCTTAAACTCTCTCCTAACGAGTACGTACTCCCTAACTTCCTCCGGAAACTGCCCCTGCCACCACTTATACCACTCCGCGACCTCTTCCAAATCCACCCCTTCCATGGTCAGCCACTGATACAGCGTCTGCATCCATTTCGGGAAAAACTCGGCTTCGAGTAACTGCGCGAACGTGGATTGTCGGAAGAAGCCGTGCCAGGCTATCACGGATTCTAGGGGCTTCACGTCTTGATCGGCCGGGTTGACTTCGAATTTTCTTCGCAGCAGGTCGGCCAACCGGGGGAGGAGATGGGAAATCAACATCTTCTCCAGTTCACCGGGTCCGAAGACTTCCCTCCAGGCTTCGAGCCCATCTATTACTCCCTTGGAAAGATCCCATTTATCCAGCACACCCTTGAACTTTCTCTTAACCTCCCTCACCAGATCGTCCATGTGAGCGCTCAAATGCGGTAACCACGGGAAAACCCAAACATGGGGTGGCGGTGCCGTTTTCCTCCTCGAAGAAACCCGAGGATTCCACTCCGTCACCGCAGCTTTGACCTTCGGAAGCACCAGCTGATTCAAGATGTTGGCGGTCACAAAGGGCGGGAGCACGCTATCCCACGTTTCAACGATCGTAAGGACAGGTGTGGGATCGTGGACGCTCCAGTGGTTGTTGATCGTGCTGCGGATCTTGGGCAGCCAGACGGTATACATCATGCTTTCGTAGTACGTTGACTTCTTGCCGGATTTTTCGGCGTACCCTGTGGCGGCGGCGAGGGAGGCTTCCATGTCCTCGAGCGTGCGGATTGCGAAGATTGGTCGGAGTTTGCGGATGTGGTCGAGGAGGTAGACCGGGTCGGTCAGGGGGTCCCAGTGGGCCAATGCGGATTTGAACTGTTGATGGACGTTAGTAAAATATTGTGAGTGTTTCGGTGGGTATGTAGAGACTTACCAATGGGTGGAAAGCGGCGATGGCGACTTCCGAGAGGTCGTAGACTTCAACTTCGTTCTTGTACTTGAACTGTAAAGCCTCGAGCTCAGATGTCAAAGCCGCGATTTTGTCTTCGTATTCATTCCGACTGTTACCACCGGCTGCGTCGATGGACAGCTGAGAAGCCCCGTCGACGATGCCCTGCAGGGCCTTTACGGTCTCCGCCTGCTCGTCCATATCCTCCGTCATCTGCTTCTCCTCCAATTGCAGGAATTTCTTCCGCTCCTGCAATCGCTTCCACTCCCTCGCGAAAGCTTCAAGTTCTTTCCTTGCTAGCCTTGCGATTTTGACGTTTTCGTTCTCCGCTTCGGACAGCCCGCCGGCCATAATCCCGGGGCTGCCCACGTCGACGCTTTTCCCGGTCAGATCGATTAGATTCTTAAGAGTGGACGGAACTTCCACGCCGTCTAACTCTTTTGCCATCTCCTCTGCTGTCTTGAACTGCGGCCGCCTCCTGGCCGGCGTACTAGCCCCACTCCCTTCCCTGCTGCTGCCGACCGCAGCAAGTCCCTTCTTCTTCCTGGCCTTTCTCTTCCTCTCCTTCTCACTCTCGCTATCACTCGGCACCTCCCCCCTCATAATCTTCACCCTCCTTTCTTCCTTCTTCGCCTGTTCCGTCTTTTCTTTCACGGCTCCCAAACCGACTCTGGTTGGCCGTAACTGCGTATCAACCGGTGCCAATCTTCCCTCTCCATCTTTTCCTAACCCTTGTCCGGGTTTATATCCCATCTTCGCCATCATCCTCGCGGCAAATGAATCCTGATTAACCACAGGCGCATCGCCTTTTACCTTTTTGTTCCTCATGCCCCTGACATCTGTGAATGACGGTCTGGCCTTTGGCTTTTCCACCACAACCTCTTCCTCTTCTTCGTAGCCATCTTTAGGAGGCGCAAACATCATCGCCTCCTTGCGTATCGATGAGACAAACCCTGGTCCAAGCGGGTTGGCCATACTAACCCCCCCATGGTCCTTACGGCTGTCCTCACCATCCGCAGTATTTCGTTCCCCCCCTTCGAAATCTGTAGAATCAATAGTCCCGGCCTTCCTAAACCCCAGTCCTCCGCCGCGTTTGAACAGCGGCTTCTGAGCTCCCTCTGGGGCGGGCGATTGTTCCATACTACTTGTACCGGCGGGTTGATACCCTAACCCTTGATGAACGTCTAGTGACGAGGGTGTGGCAGTGCCAGATGTTGCCAGCTTTGTAGATACACCGCGAGGGGCGAAGAGGCGGGGTTTTAAGGAAGTGTTTGTAGTCGTAGGGTGGACACGGTCGTCTGGGTTATTTTCCTCATCGCCGTCGAGAGACATTTCATCGGCCGGTGAAGTGGCTGCGGCGAATGATGTTGCCAAAGCGGATCGTAGGGAGCTTCCGAGACCTATTGTCGGACGGTCGTCTTCTTCTTCATCCTCTTCGGAGTATCCTTCGTTCCCTCGCCCAGTTCCGATATCGCGGAGGCCGGCTGTAGCTTCAACGGCGAACGGATCCTCCTTAAGTTCCTCCCCATCATCTTCCTCTTCATCGTCATCGTCATCTTCGTCGTCGTCTTCGTCGTCGTCGACCTTCCCTTCTCCAGTCTTGACAAAACTCATCCCACCCTCGCGTAGATTCCGAAACCCGCGTTTCCCCGTCCTGCTCCTCGAGTAATCCGTAAGCCTGTCATCATCGTCGCTGTCGCTACCAAAGACTCCCAACGCGGCGGCCTCCTTCGCGTCCGCTTTCGCCCGCTTCTGGCGTTTGCGACGGTGCGAGGACGTTGAGAATTCGTCGTTATCGAGGGTTTCCGGGCCGTCTGAGGAGTTTGAATTGTTGGAGGAGGAGTCTGAGTCGTAGGCGACTTGCATAGACAGTTTGGACCGTTTCATCATTCTTGATGGTGCGATGAAGTTGGGGTTCTGTGGTTGGACGCGAGGAGGATGGTAGCTTCAGTCATAGTTCATGCTGGCTGGTTTAGGTCGGGTTTTAGGGTGCCAAGAGATATCGACGGCAGAGCCTCACAGCAGCTACAGCTCCACTAAAATGTTGGAATAGCTTCATGAGATACATACAGTTCAGACTATGATGATTATATCGATATCAAAATCAAGAATGCATGGGCTTGCTGTCACTAAAATACACTGCGATAAGAAAGCTATAAAATCACCGTCTCTATCAGATAGTACTCTCTCTCTCTAATACTTCCCGGCCAAATATACTTATCGCATGAGACTACATCAAATCGCATGATAGGATATATAAAGCATATGGGAAAAGGAGATATCAAAACCCCCCTCTGAACTGGTCCAAGATCTGGGTACTCAGCGGCCTCCTCCCTCCCTCCGCACCCCCTTCTTCCTGCCCACCGGTCCCGATCCCCGTTCCACCGGCAGCATTCCCCTCCGCTTCCCCTCTCGCCATCCTCCTAAGCTCTCCGTATCCCGCCTCCCCCGCTCCCGCAACTCTCTTCTCAAACATCCAAATTGGCCACCTCCACCGTCCCCACGGCACCAACTCAGCTCTCCATGCATACCCGGCCACCCACCCCACAAATGCCGCGACGAGGCTTCCGGGCGCTTGAGATAACGCCAACTGAGCTGCGGCTATGTAAACATAGAATTTATCCGTTAGAATAATAGCAGGTTCTGACTGTTCCCTTGCTGCCTGTAACGACGGCGTTGCCTCTGGTGGCGGCGGTGATGGGGATATGGGTAACAACAGACGGAACTTGTAGGTCGATGGGATCGTGGCGTGGAATTGGGAGAGGAGGGCGAAGATTAGTGGTGTAGGACCGGGGGGGAGGTAGTTCATCCGCCAGAAGGTTAACGGGCGAAGGATAACGCCGAGGAGGAGAGGGGTAAGGATAGAAGTGAAGATTAGGTTGTATGTTATGAAGCTCTGTTCCAGTATCCTCACATATCAGTATCGTCCCCTTTTCTCTATAACACTATTTATCTAGATAGCCCATCACGGGAGATCTAGCTATCGATACCTTATAGATTGGAATACAAAAGGGGAGGTTTCAAAACGTACGGCAAACTTCCTGGTACCCCACAGCCTCTCAATGATCCTGAGGTTGTACACGACCAGCGAGGCGAAGAGGACTTCTCCCGTATTGGCGTACGAGAACTGCCAGATGGGGATCCGCCACCATTGGTTCCACCGCCAAAGGTGTGGGATGATCTGGATGTGGAAGAGGTACTTGTAGTCACTGACGGAGATGGCGACGGCGGCGATGACTAGGTAGTAGACGAAGAATTGGCTGATGGGCGTATGCGTGAAGCCGGAGACTTGCATTGTGAGTGCATGTTTGAGGTTGATGTTCTTGATGGTGGTGAATGGTGGGTTTTCTTCCGGGTGAGGGAGATAACAGAGTATGCTTTATATATGCTCCCCAGTACTGCCGTACTCAATATATCACCATGTGCATACTTGGCACTTGAGTCTGACAGAAAAATAAAATAAACTAGATAGACAGGATGACAAAATCTCTGGAGAGGCTCGAGATATCGATAAGTTCGAATCTAATATATATTAGTATATTAAAATTTTAAATAAAAATTTAAATCTTTGAAGTTGAGGAGAGCAAGTATATCGCAATGTCATCTTCGCTGTTCGGGCGGGCAGGGATGCCGCGGCTTGTCTGTCCGGTGACGTTGCCCCTCCACCATCACTCAGTCCGCATCTTCACCTCAGCTTCAACCTCATCTCCAATCTCATCTCCAACTTCAACTTCAATATAATATTGGTTATACCCAGCATTAGCACGATACCTCCCGACTCCACTCGACAGATAACTGGTGTTTACAATCCTCCCGGCCGAAGAATCTATCAAAAGAATACGAAGAGGAACGAGAACAATTAAAAAAGAAGGAAGGAAGGATGAACCGCCTCTTCGGCAGCAAGTCCAACGCCCCTAAACCCTCCCTGGACGATGCCATCTCCAAAATCGACACTCGCGTCTCCTCTCTCGACGTCCAGATCTCGAAGCTGAACGCCGAACTCTCAACCTACCAAGCCAAAATGGCGAAGATGCGTGACGGTCCCGCCAAGAACTCCATAAAGTCGAAGGCCCTGTCGGTCCTGAAGAGACGGAAACAGTACGAGACCCAGCGGGATCAGTTGATGAATCAGAGCTGGAACATGGAGCAGGCAAATATGATGACCGATAACCTCAAAAGTACTACCACTTCTTATCTCTATCATCCGTAAAACAAGAGAGATGCTAAGATAGTTCCGCGATAGATGTCATGACCACCGTCGACGCCCTCAAAACCACGAACCAGACCCTCAAAAAACAGTACGGCAAAATAAACATCGATAAGATCGAGCAACTCCAAGATGAAATGGCCGACCTCCTGGAAATAGGCAACGACATCAACGACTCCCTCTCCAGGGCCTACAACGTCCCCGACGACATTGACGAAGCGGAGTTGGACGCTGAACTCGAGGCCCTCGGCGCCGAAGCTGAGATGGGATGGGGCGAATCAAACATGGAGTCCGAGATACCCAGCTTTTTGCAGGAAGAGGTGCCGACGTTTATAGATGGAGGGAGGGAGGAAGCCAAACCCCTCAAAGAAGCTGCCGCATAGATTTTCCTTTCCCTTTTCTAGACATCCCTGGTCAAAGGTTTTGGTGAGACTTTTTTGGTGTACAGAGTGCTCTTCAATACTCCTCTTGTTAGTGTTTTGGCGTTCTTGGGTGGCGGCTTAATCATGCTTTGATTGGTACCTATAATTACATATGATAATTTGAACGATCTTGACAGATAGACCTCAAATATGATACCCCGGAGCGGAACGTAGCTGGCATATTAAATATTCCATTCAACATATATATAATTCTTTCTTTGCCCAATATGTATAAAGGAGAGAGAGGGAGAGAAAAGAGAGAGGGAAATAATGGACTATACACAATTCGAAGTTGAGGGATAAAGGCTGAACCTAACCTGTACAACCACCGTTACAGTCCGTAACGACGGCTTCATAAAGAAGATATGAACTGAGAGAAAAAAAAGAAGAGGAAGAGGAAGAAATATACACGCTGAATGAAAGGATAAAATAATAACCAGGTATCGTCATTTACTTGAAGATATTTTCTTCAAGGACCAGGTGCAGTGAGTGTGCCCTTCAACGCCGCATCATGGTCCCATCCGCCAGCTCTCGCAGCACCACCCTGTAACTCAGCGTACTTCTTCATTCGTGCTTCGAGTTCCGGTCTAAAGTGTCTTATTAATCCCTGAATCGGCCATGCGAAAGCCTCTCCCAGAGCTATAATAACAACGTTAGCATCTAGTCTGCTCCAATAAACTCGGCCTGAAAAATCAGTGAAAACCGGTAGTACATACCACAGATAGAGTGTCCCTCAACCTGCTTCGTCAGCTCCTGCAACATATCGATCTCCCTCACGGACCCTTGGCCCCTCTCAAATCGCTCCATGATCTGCTGCGTCCACTTGCTACCCTCCCTGCATGGCGTACACTGTCCACAGCTCTCGTGTCTGTAAAACACCGATAATCTGGCGATAGACCTGACTACGTCCGCGCTCTTATCCAATACGATAACCGCCGCGGTTCCCAACCCGCTCTGTGCATCCTTCAGGGCGTCAAAATCCATGAGCACATCGTCGCAGATACGCTTCGGCAGGATCGGGGTGGAAGAACCACCGGGGATGATGGCAAGCAGATTATCCCACCCGCCGCGGACGCCACCGCAGTGCTTCTCGATCAACTCCCGAAGCGGGATGGACATTTCCTCCTCAACCGTGCAAGGGTTGTTGACGTTTCCGGAGATGCAGAAGAGTTTGGTACCAGAGTTTCGATCACGGCCAAAGCTGTCGAACCATTTCCCGCCACGCCGACAGATTGTAGGCGCGACGGCGACGGTTTCGACGTTGGCGACAGTGGATGGACAGCCGAAGAGGCCGACGGAGGCCGGGAATGGCGGCTTCAGACGGGGCTTGCCGGGCTTACCCTCGAGGGATTCGATGAGCGATGTTTCTTCACCGCAGATATATGCCTATGATACCACATATTCAGCTCCCAGCTCTCATATCTTTTAATTGTTTTTTTTTTTAGGAAAAAAAAAAAAAGATATCTCTTACCCCCATCCCACGATGCACGTAGACATCAAAGTCATACCCACTCCCGCAGGCATTCTTTCCAAGGAACCCGGCTGCATAAGCCTCCTGAATCGCCCTCTGTACGCAGGTAGCCTCGTGATAAAACTCGCCGCGGATGTAAATATAGGCAGCCGTAGCATTCATCGCCCTCCCGGCCACCAAGCACCCTTCGATAAGTTTATGCGGATCCTTCCTCATGATCTCTCTATCCTTGCAAGTCCCCGGCTCCCCCTCGTCGGCGTTGACAACCAGGTATCTGGGTCTGGTATCCTTATCCCACCCGGGGAAATTCATAAACGACCATTTCATTCCCGACGGGAAACCGGCACCACCGCGACCCCTTAGGCCGGAAGCTTTGATTTCATTGATGATCCAATCGTGGCCCTTAAGGATTATTTCCTTAGTCTTGTACCAATCACCGTACTTTTGGGCGGATTTGAGGTCGGCGCCGTGGTGACCGTAGAGGTTTTGGAAGATCCGGTCTTGGTCCTTTAGGCCTCCGAAATGGGTACGTTTGGGGGCTGCCGGGGCGGGGTCCGGTGCCGGGGTGGCTAGGCCGCGGACATGTTGGATGGAGGAGGTCCGGAGGAAGGTGGTGGCTGTCGAGGAGGAAGATAGGCGTTTGGAGACGGCGCGGACGGAGGAGGTGGTGCTTCGAGAGGCCAGCATTGTGGGCAAACGGGTGAGGCCTATCAGGACCGACCTCGATGAGGTGTTCGTGACTTCCAGTCAATTGGCTGGATGGGGATGATAGGCGGAGAGGAGAAGGGAAGTGGGTCTTTTCGGAATCCGAGGGTTTCGACGAAGGTGGAAGTTCAAGTCGGGTTTTGAAGTTCTGAGGTCACCGTTGGCGTGGCCAATCAGATCCACGGAATTGGCAAGGCAACACATTCACCCGGGCGTATATTATATCGTACAGTAGACTGTTCTATGTAGGCGACGGTATGTATCCAATGGGTGATCGTGATGCTATTCCCAACAGTAATATTGGTATTCATCTGAATTGATAGATACTATGTCCTGGTGTGCTTCAACAACACCGAGGCTACTTCAACGATAGTTTCAATGCTTGAATTTTATATTCCTTTGAGGTAAATACAAACACGACCAAAATACCATGAAACAACTGGTAGACTGCTCAATCTTGGCATATCAAACTGATGCTTCGTTTCATTATGCCACTAATTACAATTTGGCCTCGGACAAACATTTATCAAGCCAAGTGCATCAGATAATCTCCTAAGAGAATCTCTTCTCTCCGGCCTGCCAGTTGATAACGTTCCAGATCGCCTTGAAGTAGTCGGCCTTGACGTTCTTGTATTGGAGACTATGTCAGGTATATGGTTAGTTTTTTATTTTATACTATTCTTCTGTAACCTAATGATACCCTGGGAAGATTGACTTACTAGTAGGCGTGCTCCCAGGCATCAATGCCGATGATTGGAGTATACTGGGTAGTGTTCACGGGGTCTTGGTTCTAGTTACGGACGGTAGCCCAGTTAGTGGTCATGCGTTTCATGTAAACATAAAAGAAGTGGTTCATGTAGACCAGCTTTCACGAATAAAAATATCTAGGTATCATGATGGAATGGCTTAGACATACCGGCAGAGTAATGATGGACAGCTTTTTGGTGGTGTTATCCCTCACGAGCCATCCCCATCCGGATCCCTGGATTCCAGCGAGAGCAGCACTGTCGGACACTCAGTCAGTAGCCAATCGCTATTTCAAAGTTATATATATATATTAAAAGGAGCTTACTTCATCTTGCCCTTGAAGCTGTCCAAACTACCCCAGGTATCGTCAATGGCCGCAGCCAGCTGACCGCTAGGAGGAGCACCACCGGACTTGCTGGTGGGGGACAAGTTCTCCCAGAACAAACTATGGTTGACGTGGCCACCGCCGTGGAACTTGATGAGCGAGGTCAATTCGACCTTTTCGGCAGGTGTCGACGCCGCCGCAAACTTCTCCTGAGCGTCATTGATACCGTTGACGTAGGTCTGGTGGTGCTTGGTATAGTGAAGCTGGAAAAAATATCATACTTCCCGTCAATTGAAAGCTCATCCCGAGGCAAGGCATCCAAGAAGAAGGATAAGAAGAGAAGCGTAACATCGTACCTCCATGATTTGACCGGAGATATGCGGCTCGAGCGCGCCAAAGTCATACGGCAGGTCCGGGAGAGTGTACTTCGTCCGGACCGCAGTGAGGCTTCCCAGTGCACGGATACTGGACGCCTTGGATGCCCTGACGAGCGTAGAGCGTGCTGAGGCTGCAATAGACATGATTGAGAATTAATTGGTGGGTGTTCAATGCCCTATCGAAACGGTGATATCGGTATCTGTTTATCAAATGTCTCAGTATCACGAACTCGGGCTTGTGACAATGCAATTCACAGCTGGGGAACAAGCGGATATGCAATGACACTTTAAATACGCGGAAGGCATACCAATCAAGATATTTTCAGCAGTGTCGATTCGGCCGATGCCCGATCTTTCCCTTGAAGCTGCCGAGCTAACTGGTACTGTCAGTTGGAGGAATTTGTTACAAATGAGGGTGGAGGCGGCTTACAAAATATATTGGTGTCCGCGCGGTCTAGAATATCACAATTACATCACTTTGGCTTAGCTTCCCGAAAGCCGACCCTCAGTCGGAGATAAAATTTAATTCGACAAATTACCGCTTATGGATATAACCGAGATTCAACAGCCCACTTTCCCGAAGAGGTAATTCACTATTGCTGGTAATCAACCAGCTAACACGTGCACGCGAAGACCGCTTCCCCAAATTAGAAACTCGAGCTCTCGATAGCTTGAGCTTGAGCTCCAATTCCCAACTATCTCCTGCTCAAATCTCTCCTGCTTGAAAGACTGCCTCAACTTCAGCCTGTTCAATCATACCATTCGGGACGGCAGTTCCGTGCATGAACGATCCTACGCCATGGGCAGCAAATACTACGACATAGATGCAATCCTTACTGATGCACAGGTAAACACCATCCCAGTCGAACCCATTCCCCCTACTGTATAACCCACTGTATCGAAAAGTTCAAACCCAGGAATATGCAAGCCTTGCACGATCGATCTGTCTTGGCTTGTAGATGTCAAAGGGCCCCGAGAGCTCGAACAGCTCCAGGTTCATCAAAAAAGAAGCTTTGAAGAATTAGATGAAATAAGATAAAAACCATTGTTTTCGCGCGCGCATGCCGCTGCTGGCTCCTCGATTTCCAATGACAGGCTGACACGGATGCCCACCTCGATTCCATTTGTCTACAGAAAATACCATGCACCTTCGAAGTCGATGTACCCGGGCTGGGGTATCTCGATGGCAATGATAACAGTGATATGAAGGCTGGGACCAAGCTCGAGATGCCTATCTGGCTAGCTGAAATCTTGGCTGTCAGGTATGTTTCTTTTCCTTATCAGTATCGACATTTCTACAAATTTGTTTTCACTGTCAATTTGTTGAAAGATGAGACGAATTGTACGACGCATCATGCTCGAGTGGTGGGGACAAGCTGGTCATCTACAATTCCATTTTGCAGACAAAGATTCTATGCTTCATCATGTTGTGATACTCACTGCATTCTTGTCTTTGACTTTCTTTAATTTCTCTTTCAAATCTTTCAGTGAGCAACTTGGCACCGAAACATTCATTCACACCAATCTCCCTCACGCACTGTCCGCACCGGTAATGAATGCACTCAAAGCCAACCCTCTCTCCGTTAACCTTCGAGATCTTGCCACGCACTACTACGCTCTCGGGGAGCGAATGGTCAACCTCGTCGAGGACGCAGAGGACGAGCTCGTAGACACGTTGTCAGAAACATTCCGACGGAGAACAATTGAAATTGCAGATCATGCAGTTAATCCGAAAGGCGCGCTAGGCGAAGGTACAGAGTTCCTAATGGGCTTGGAGGAGTCGGAAAGACAGAGTATGTATAACAAGCAACGAGGGAGAGCTCTGTTGGTTTTTGAGCTTTGTTTCAGATGCAAAGGAATCAATTGCTGATCATGAGATCTGTATCCGTGGCATTGTAGTATTCCGTGCTGCACATGACAGTACAAAGGCAATGAAGAGCTGGCGAGCAGAGAAAAAATAGTCGTCGATAAGCGGGTCATCTGGTCTAGGGGTTACAAGGGGAAACCCTCCCGGGTTCTGCTACTGGGGCAAGTCTATAAGGCACAGAAGAGAGACCACGCTTGTTGTTCCACAATCACTAGGGCATAATTGGTGACTTTTGTGCGATTTGTTCTCTCCCCCGGCGGTCATGGTGCGAACCCCAAAATGAGATACAGTACGAAATACGAATCGAGGACTCCCAAAATTTCTTGGAAAGGAGCCCACTCCAATCGCCGTGCATCAAGCAGATCATGGCATATGTGTGCTCTCTTGCTTTCACGGGACAAACTTCATTCTCTTACCAGGAATGTCACATATCCTTATGTCTCTCAACTCTGTATCAAACTCCGAGATAAGGGCCTCACCAAAACCCTTTTTCGTATTTTTAATCTTGCTTGAGAATTACGACAACTCGCTCCGAATGCCCTAGATTTCATCGAACGCCTACCTCTTCCCCTCTTTTTTGGTTCCTGCCTACTGCTGTAGCACGGCCTTTCGGGTGCGATTTGAGTCCAAAATCTTCCTTTTTGGGACATATCGACTGTTTTTTGGTACCGATAACGATCCACGAAAACTCTGGTCAGAGACGAAGAACTTTGTGAGAGGTTTCGATCCCTGACGAAGTTCATGCAAGAGCGGGATTCAGTACAAGAGGGTCACGAAACCAAGTCACTAGATGATGTTCTTGGGTGGGTTTACTGAGGAAAGATACGATGCAAGTGTTTTGGACTGTCGTTGTGTTACCCCCAAGAACGGTTCCTCCTTTCTCGCGAGGTGGCGACGATTCGATTGCAGCAATTATGTATACTCTGTGGCGCCTCGTGAGATCTGAAAAAAAAAAAAAAAAAAAAAAAAAACCACTAAGAAAAATATCAATTAATCAATCAAATAAGGTGAAGCCTGGTTTTAGGCTCGAATTTTCAGCAGCTAACAACATTCGTCGTCGAATACCGGGAACTCGGCGCTGTGTGACGCTAAAGTTCCCGGATATATATATTCCCGGACAACGAAGGGACTTGAACAAAATGCCACACTCTTTCGCTTGTCCGATGGGTTTTGCGGAAGTTGATATTGCTGCACCAAGCGACGAGCAGTCTACTGATGGCGCTCAGTCAACAGTCCTCCCGGGAAATTTAAACCCTACTGTTCCGTCTTTCTGGTTGATGCTCCGTCCAATGGCATGCCATTTTCAGCCTAGAAATTATATTATCCTGTGCGATCTCATTGAAAAGAAAGAACTGGAAAAACAAAATATAAAGAAGAATGATATTACCGTTTAGGGAACTGCGCCAGATCACAAGGGCCTAAAATTTTGGCCCGAAATGGCGCTCTTGCCCATTTTATATCTCTGACGATCGACAAAATTCGAGGCTATGACCGCCCTATCGACCTACAAATCCCTCAGTGTGCAAACACTGGATTTGAATGCTGCATATCCGGATATACACGCTATCCGCCAATTGCGTAGGCATAATACAACCTGTTATGTATCTGCCGACTGGACTGTGGACTGGCAACTACTATATCCGACCCGACATTGTATTTCATTGGAGAGGAGCGCAGCAAACAGACGAATCATTAATTGGGAACACAAGGCATGCAGGCCGATGTAGAGTATGTTTCCATGCTTTCGCAGGGAATTTTTCTAGAGTACGCCGCCAAAGACAGCCCGAATAGAGCGTCTTGACCAAACCAATATGCAGGCTGCTGTGCCATATACATCTGCATTTCTTCTTTGCATGGTAGGCCCTTCTCCGGAGGACTTTTCCAATGTGTCCTCGAGTCGGCACCGCTATTCGCATTCCTAACAAGGAAGAATACTGAACTCTAGGAGCTGCAGCAGGAGAGAGTTCACTCCGTTGTCTGTGTCTGCTTCTGTCGATGATGCGCGCTGGAGCAAGCTTCGACAAGAACTGCTATGAGCTATTGTTATAAATTCATCGGCTTTCCTCCTCCTTGATGTCCTAAGTCTTTTCAATTAACACAATCAATGCCTCATATAAAACCCCCAATACTATTTTCTTGACATATCAGCCTTCCTAGCACGATCCCTCTTGCTAGATCCAATCGATCATAATTCGAAGCAGCCGAGGAAGCTAGTTACCTACCCTAGCTCCCGCACACACCCTTGCCATCCCCACATTCGGAGACATCCAACACCAGTCACAACGCACTGGAAGTCTCCTCGACTTTGACGCCTTTTCCGAGCCCGTACCAAGACCTGTCACAAGCCCCTTACAAGAAAACATAGAAATTTAGTGAAAGAAGTATATATATACTTCTTCCTCCCCCAAGTTGTTCTAATGAATCATTTTCAAAGTCTCCAAGCAAACTCCAGCGTTCTTCTCTACAATGGAGACCCAGATCCTCTCACAATGCTTGAAACTTTCGTCCCTATAGCTAGCCCGGAGTTCATCTCTGATATCTTCGAATGGTTCAACTTTGCCTCGTATACATGGGTTCTTCGCCTCGTCACTGTTATGTTCGCTATCATTAGTTCTATAAGTTATTTTTGGACCAGGGCGCTCTACTACATTTCGTTGTACTACGAGACTTCAATAACAGTCGAGCAAGATGATCAGATACATACTCATGTTATGGCATGGCTTGCCGTAAACGTTTCGACAAGGAGGCTGCAAGCTAGAACGGCGAAGGCGAGTGGGTATAGCAATGATCAGAACAGGGTTGTGGAGTACAATGCGTCAGCAAAGGACGGGAAGTTTCACTTGATTGAGTGGCAGAAGTTCTTAAGTACGTGAGACGGATCTATAGCCCCAAGGCTAGTATTGCCGAGTACTGACGTGACGCTTTAGAACCCGACTTTGAACCTCATATGGGCGAGCATGTCTTTTCCTTCCGTGGCAGAAGATTTTGGATCACACGGAGCAAAGACGAACATATTCTGCCAGATCACCACTCTAAACAATTCTCTGGTAAACACCAATTCTTTATATCATCCTTCCCCTATCTTCTACTTCGAGAGCTAATTTCCAGGTCTCCCCATACTAAATAGTTAACAAGAACGAATACATTCGCATATCTTGCTGGGGCCAATCCGCCGACCCGATCAAAGAATTCCTCCAAGAATCGAAACGCGCTTACCTCAACCAGGAATGCTCAAAAACTCGCATCTTCCGCCCCAAGGATATCAACTGGAGCCCCAAATGGTACTGCGCCGCCATCCGTGCCACCCGCCCCATCGGCACTATAAGCCTTGAGGAGTCCACAAAACGAGTGCTCCTACGAGACGTCAACGAGTTTTTGAACCCAAAGTCTCCGCGGTGGTACGCCAATAGGGGTATCCCCTATCGACGGGGTTATCTACTCCATGGGCCACCGGGGACGGGGAAGACCTCGTTGAGCTTCGCGTTGGGAGGGCTGTTTGGGTTGCCAATATATTGCTTGAGCTTGGTGGATGCGGGAATGACGGAAGATAGATTGCTCGCGTGCTTTGGAGAGTTACCTAACCGGTGCATTGTCCTGCTGGAGGATATTGATACCGTTGATATCAGTAGGAGGAGGGATGATGCTCCCGGCGAGAAACGTAGAGATGAACAAAATACTCAAATGACGTTATCTGGGCTACTGAATGCAATCGATGGAGTTGCTAGTCATGAGGGTAAGCCTTATTACTGTTTGGTCCTTTACTCGGGTATATCTTAAATTTTTTTGTGATTTTAGGCCGGATTCTGATAATGACTACCAATCGTCCTGAAATCCTCGACCCGGCACTTGTCAGAAATGGTCGGGTGGACCTTGAAGTTCCCTTCAAACTCGCAACTAAAGAGCAAATCGTAAACTTGTTCACGATAATGTACTCTCACGACTACGACGACGAGGAAGAGGAAAAGGACGAAATCTTGAAGGAGAAGCTTGTGGCAGCGGCTCTTCGGTTTGGGGAGCTACTAGATGCGGACATGTTTTCGCCAGCGGAGATTACAGAGTTTTTGATGGCCAGGAAGCATGATTATTGGAAGGCTCTGCGGGATGTGAAGCAGTGGAAGGAAGAGGTGCTGGCGAAGAGGGAAGAAGCTCTTTTGAAGCGAGATCAAGCGAGGGGCTGAGAATACACACCTTCGTCGAAATATCGAGGAATGTGTTTTTTTCATCGGAAAACTTAAGTATCAAGGAAATAAGACTAGGATCTTCTTTTTGAATATCTATCACGATTCAGGCGAGTTTTGAATACTCGAGTCCCGTTATGGTTCTGTCTCCTTTGTCAGATTTCGTATTTTCTCCGTTTGCTAGAGTCTTCCTTTATCATTTTTTTATCCTTCTTAACTTCAGTATCTTGTATACAGATATATCAATACCCCGTTTTAGTGTAGCAGCATAACACATAGCATAGAGAATAAAGCTCTTTACCACGGAAACGAGAAAGAGAAATCGGGCTAGCCCTTGAAAACGGTCACAAGTCCAAGTATATTTATTTGACCCCCCAGGTCATATGCATAAAATGATCTTCGTCCGGAACGCGGATCCATATTTTGAATTCCCCCCGGATCGCGGAATTGTGTCACCTCTCTGCGGCTGCAGCGGATGAAACCATATTTGTACCACCGTAACCCAGCCAACCGTTTTGTAGATTTAAGTAGAGATTTAAAGACAAGCTTTCCCGGGATTTCTTAGAATCCTAATGTCGAAACATTGTAGGACTCTTCAATAAGGCTAGTTTACGAGCAAGTAATATCTCTCTCATAATTATAATGTCACAAATATATCATAATCGTGATTTTGCCAAGGTCGTCGCTCCTATTTCCCCTTTTATAGACTATAAAAGTGCATATAGAGGGCGTAAATGTATATATTGATACCACGATGCATCACTTTCGTAATTCATAACATAAAATTTTGGTCCGGACCTGTGTAAGAGAACCCGAGGAAGCACTAAACTTATACACGCTGCATCGCTGCAGAGTCACTGAGACACCGTTTCTGTATGCGTAGTCTTTGCTACACTAACTTCCTCACGATAAATAGATCTGTAACTAACCAATACCACTAGCTTCGCCTGCGGAATTGAGGGTCTTTTCTTCTGTTGAAGCTGCCGCGGATGCCACCTGAAGGAATGAACATCGGTATCAGGATTGTTGTAGCTTTTGCGTTGCAATCTATGTTTGGCTTAGGCTATCTTGCTGCAATCTCAACGGGTTTTTCTGGGTTCGCCTCATCTAGATCTAGATCTAACTAGCCCCATTCACTTCGAATCCGCATCTCTATTTCAACTACCGCGTACCATTCACACACAAAAAAACAAAATACACACATATCCCGATATCCTCACCCGAGCAAATTAAGAGAAAAAGGTAGCTTGGAGTACTCTTTGAAACAGAAAGGGAGAAAAAAAAAAAAAGAAAGTCCCGTTAGTCCGAAGTCCGAGCTCGCCCAAGGCCAAGGTTACGTTCCACACCCGCATCCGCATACTGACATGTCCACACCCATTAATGACCGGTAACTAAGTAAGTAAGCCTTCCTCAACAATTTATACATAACTCTTCCCGCGCATGATGCAGCGTAACCTTCGGCTATTTCGACTGCAAAAAAAACCTTTTATTCTTCCAATTCTTCCAATTCTTCCTATTCCTCCTATTCACAACGAGGCGAGGATATGGCCGTTCCTGTGGTTGATTAGCGCCTGCTGGGCAAGGGGAGAGCTCCCCTTTAGCCGTTTTTACATATCGTAGCTTGCACAGCAGCGCGGAGAGGAACTCCGAGGAAAAAAAAAAAAAAAAAAAGCTGGGGAAGAAAAGGTACCCGAGAGCTAAAACTTTTTTATAATCTTAATTCATTTCCCCCACACGTAAAACCCAGATGTGTGTATTCGTATGAATATCGAGTCGAAGGCTAGACATCGACGCGTGGGGTTTCAAACCCGGACCCATCCTATTGAGAAGCATTTAGAGAACCGGAAATGAGCATACTCCCGCTACATATCGTCCAACTTTTTATTTTATTTTTTATTTAAAAACAAAACACCCACTCCATGCATGCATGTTGAATTAATTAAATGATAATAATGATAATAATAGATAAGCTATAAAAATAAGCTTTTATTACAGCACTAGACCAAAAGCTCAACAACCAGATGGGTAGAAGAATTTTGTCGTAACGCCGTAAAGCCGTCCATATGCATCCTGTGACATGCACGTGCATGCGCATACGAGGCTAAAGTTTTATTGTAGCCCCATCAAAGGCCGTCCAACCATCTTTTCCTTTTACTACTTTTACGACAAGATGAGGTATGGTAGTAGGCCGTCGGAAAACCGTCAGTTGCCGCTCAATATCAAACCCGGTCTCAGCGTGTGCATTGTACGCTCCGAATGTAACGAATTCGAGGTTCTCCATACCACCGTTCTCCCATTTCTCTACAGAACTCTTCAATCTTTCGATCAAAGCGAATGAAGACCGGCCCGCGCCGTTGACATGTATGTTTTGGGATCTAATCTCATAAAGAGGCCACGGCAACGCTACCCGTCGAAGTTGTTTGAGTTCCTGGATTTGCGGATAATCCACTCTCTCGAGCGGCCAACACTGGCTCATTTCGAATTGATGGACATCCAATATATTCAACTGTTCCAAACTGGGGAATCGATTGATGAGATTGGTTAGATCTAATGGGAAGAAGGTTTTGGTCCTATATTTCAAGTGTGTTATTCGTGGATATGCTTTTATCTGAGACTTTTCCGACCAGCGACAAAATTCCTGGCCACTGATATCCAGTCTCCTGAGGCTTCCACCTAAATTTTCTGGATTTATGTAGTATAGTGCCCAAAACGCAATATTGTCGGAACCAGCCCATGGCATCTGTAACGCGAAACTCCTTACTTTGATAACGGCCTCTTCGGTATTAGGTGGGAATTTCAATTCGATACCTCTTGACTGATCTCCAGGAATATTCCTATCCCCAAGATAATCCTTCTGCGTGTCCGAGAGATGTGGGTACACATCTATCACATGATCATCCCTTCCCGCTAGTTGGACAGCTTTATCACCTTCGAAGATCAGGGCTATGCGCCTCAGCGTTTTCCAAATTGGTGACAACTCCAGCTTCCGGAAGAATGCTGCGTATAGATTTTTCTCGAGAACCACCGCAGTAATGTAGTGAACTTCGAGATTGATGACATTGGTGAATAAATGTAGCCGTGATTCGAAGGCTTTACAAAGAAGAATGGCAGCGAGGCAACATCCTGCAAAGTCACCGCTCCCGTGTTTGTTGCTATCAGTAAGAAGTATTCGCCTATTGGTATTACACATCAGTTTACCAATACGTAATGGTGTATTAGGACACTACTAAATAGATACCTTGCATATTTCGCGATTTCATCCAAAAATTCGATACCGGATCCGATAGTCTGCGGAGTGACTTGAATGGACCGAAACAGGAATGGCTGTGAAACTCCCCGACAAGCTTTCGAACATGTTGAAAATTGCTTAAGTTCGTGTACGTTGAGCCAAGCCACTATCTCAAGCTGGAGCTCTCGCGGGAGGTCAAGCACCGAGAATATCATCTTCGGCTTCATCATTTCGTTCTTCGGCGTATTCCATTCATATATCCTCGCAGGGTCCGCTAATCGCGAGAAGGCAGCCGGCCGTATCTATCTATCTATATGCGCTCATCACCTGATAGAAACAGATAGTTCGTAGATGTTCCGCAGATATGCCCCTCACCAAGCCTCTTGCGAAGAGAGTTAGGATAAAAATCCCCTACGGTTGTACCTTCTCCGCTGGGCACCTTGCATCACTAGAATGGCCTGACAAGCAACGTATACTTGCGTTAAAGAAAGCTTGTTTCTTGTGAGGCTGATGCATGTGTGGGGAAGATACACCACCGGATCTATCCAATTTGTCGGAGATAGTCGAGAGAGAGGGGGAGATATTGATACCAAGAGAAAGATGCCGACGTAACCCTTCCCTTGGTGTTTTCTTTTGTTGTTATCAGGCGGACAATTTGCAATCCGAGCCTGCTCAACCCGAACCAGACTAGCGAACCCGAATGGCCTCGGGATTGCTATTCCGATGTTGCCGTTGTTCCCGTGTCTGGGCAGCTGTACAGCACACTCCTCAACGCTTCGGCATCGAATAACGCTCCAAGGAGGGAAGAGAGAAAGAGAAAGAGAAAGAGAAGGGAAAAAGCCAAGCCCTTTCGACTAGAAACGCCCGCATCCCCGCCCCACACTCGATATCAGGTCATTTCTAACGGTCTCTAAAGGCCTAGACGAGCTCGAGAGCTCAGAAATTACGGCTCAAGTACGGTTTATCAAGCGTTTGACGTTGCATAATTACCGTATTTCACCTCATCCAAGCGGGGGAACAAGGGAAACGAACGAAAGAGGGGGGAACGAAGCTGGGACCCAGACCCGCATGTCAGCCTGTCAGAGACACTGTGCATATGGCTTGGCTCGCAGCTGCCGTTGGTCAGAGCGAGCAAGTCGATGGGGATTCCCCTGTACACTTTGTTCTCACGGGGGTGGAGAAGAGATATCACTGTGTTGCCAGAGTACCAGAATAGATGGGGCTGAAATGCTTGATATGAGAATCCTAAGAAAATAAGAAGGAAGATCAAGAAAACCAAGATGCGAATGCAGTCTCTAAATCTGCGGGAGAGTGTACTAATAAAAAAGAAAGACGAACTTTCTTCAAAACGAAGTCCTGTTGATCCCTTAAAAGATAGCCCGCAATAACTGTGAATTGTCTGCCTCAAGGTACTCCGCTAAAACATCCAAAAGTAAAACCGACCATAACCCAAAGATTTATGTAATAGTACAGGGTGTTTGAAACGAAAGAGAACGAAAGAGAGAATAGAAGAGCGCGAAAGATATCTCAATTCAGCAGTTCAGTTCATAGATATCCGTGGAATGATCGTCCGGCACCTCGAGCTTCCTGATCTTTCCATTGGCAACATCGTAGACGAACCCGTGAACCTTAAGACCCCGTCCCTTGATCGCGTCGATGACATTGGCGTTGTGGAGGACGTTGTGGACCTGTGCTTTCGTGTGGAGCTCAACAAGGCGTCTGATTCGGAGTTCTGGGTCCTTGATGTTCTCGAGTTCAGGCATATGTTTGGCACGGACGTCGCGAATGTTCTTCAGCCAGACATCAATAAGGCCAAGCTGAAAAGGAAATTGTGTTAGCAGGCAACCATTAGGAATAGAAAGCCAATGGCGTCTCATCATAATATCATACCTTCTTGTGTGCACAAGCAGCCGCGACACCACCACAGCCGTAATGACCGCAAACAATAATGTGCTTGACCTGCAAAACCTCAACGGCATATTGCAGGACGCTCAGCGAGCTGAGATCGTTCGGCGGCAGACAATTGGCGATGTTCCTGTGGACGAAGACCTCACCGGGGAGCAAGTTCAGGATAGTGGTCTCCGGCACACGCGAATCGCTGCAGCCGAACCAGAGGATCTGCGGTTTCTGTGTTGAGGCGAGCGACGGGAACAACTCGGGATACTTCTTGCTGACGGACGACGACCAATGTTCATTTCTAGCCAGGAGAGCCTCAATCGGGTCTTCGCTAGCGAATGCTCTCTTATTCCCACGCTTGGGCAAGCCGGTCAAGGGATCGATCCCGGCGACGGCTTCATTTGGCGGTGTTTGGAGGTTTTCTTCGGGCTTCGAAGGTTCTGGTGCTGAAGGGTCAGACATGGTCTTATTTTGATGTTGAGTTTGAAGTGGGTGAAGCATGGTGAAGCTGCGAGTTTGGGTCTGGAGAATGTTTCTGGGAGATGATGGTGATGATGATGAAGACAAAGATAATGAAGAACCAAGGAGAGAATGAGATGGGACGAGGGGAGGGCGTATATTAATATTCGCACGCAGGAAGCCCGTGCTGAGAAGGGATATAGACTTTCCGCCCCCACCCCCTCCACCAAGGTTACGGGTTAGGAGATGTGTAACCGAAGAGGAGGCCTTCTGGAGCATGCCTTGTCTCGCCCGATGTCAGGCTGCTACCGTATGAACTCGGGACGTGCGGTAGAGATATGTATGGGGGGATCATATGCAGAGGGGCGGGTTATAATCGGGTGATACTAATGCTTCTGTTGAGCTCATTCGAGGGAGAGGGAAGGTCATCTTTGCTCTTCTTTCTCCTCGAAAGAGGAAGAAAAAAAAAAAGAAAAAACTTCGATGGCCTATCTCCGGCGACGGCGACGTGCGGTGCACCCTCAAGTATGCTTAAGCACTTCTTGGCCCAATACCAAGTTTTGATTTCGTGAGCGGTTGTATGTAGCATGTTTAGTTCGATAGAGCCCTGTCAAGAGGTGTTCCTCAAGGGCCCCGGTAAAAAGGTCAGTAGCGACTCCACACACCCTCCTTCTCAACATATTCACCAAACCAGCCGACCTTTTATCGCTGTCTGTGATGACATCGTTTGGCAAGGGTGAATGGAGTCAGCTAGATTACCGGCTGGAACTCCCCGGCCTCAATTGGGAAATCCAACGTCAACGCATTCTACCCCTGAATTTTATCTGCTTAAGATAAAAGGTCGGACCGTGCATGTGAAAGCAGAACACAGGTTCCCTTGTGATCAGTAATGGAGACAGTAAGTTATTTATAAAGCTATCGAGCGACGGTCCGGGTACCTTTTATGCGATTATATGTAGGTATATAGTAAGGTATTCAACCAGCCGTATTATTTAAGAAGTCTTTGTTTAGGTTAGGAAGGCTCATATCTAAATTCTATTATGTCAGTATTATAACTTAAGTTCGTGGACTCGATATACGATCGGAAACGGTTTAAATTTCCTCAAAAAATTTACGCAACGGTCGGGCTTTGCATTTGACCTTAGATTCTTGTGGGGATGCATATGCATGGGTGAATCAAATGCATAACGAAGAAATGGTCACGATCACGGCCGGGCCAAATCATCTTGCCGCCCTGAACCGACCGAAATCCCGGCCCGAAAATTTTCTGTCACCCAACTGATCTTGCTTTCTCGGGCTTCTCAAGGCTATAAGGTATTAACATAATTATATAATATCCAAAGGATGTACAGGTGTATTAATCCAGCTAATCTTATTCGCCACCTATATGCATACGCCCAGGCCAAAAAAAAAGGGGGGGGAAATTTTTTTTGGAGATCTCGCTAAGGTTGTCACGATTGTGACGACCGGTATCGGTTCGGCAAGACGTCATCGCTGAGATGCCCATGAAAAAACTCACATAGATCCAAGATCTCGCTTGGATCAAAACCTTGCAACATTTGAATCTAACCAAATCTGGCTATCCATATATCACCGAAGCTACAAATTATCGATCTTTCAGGGGTCTAGTAGTCTCAAAGGCATCCAACAGCACAGACGCTATGCTAGTGCCTAGGGCCAGCGGTGAGGTTTGCGACGTTGCAATATTTTAATTAAATTATTATTTGAAAAAGCCTTTGCCGCTTAGCTTATTTGCCCGAGTTTCCCTGCAATGACTGAGCGTATACATTCAAAAGGCGGAATAAATCCTTTAAATATTCATATCAAAGTCTCTCTTATTCAAAACCTCCCTTTCAATCGAAACTAGGTGTGTCATAGCAATCCTCGGGATCTATAACGGATTAAAAGGGGCAAACAGGATTAGCATACGCCAGTTCAGATAATATTCTAATGACGGAAGCGTATATACCTTCACCGTGCTCGTAGATATATTGCTTTACTTTTTCCGCTTCATGCATAAGCCCACTGACAAGTTCCTGTTGACGGATTGCGACTTTAGGGTTGTGCAGTGATGCACTACGAATGGCATGTGAAGCGACGTGGTATCGAGAAACATTATTACGGAGCATCATCTATATTGGGGAGGCCCAATTAGCCCAGAAATCAATATAGCACTAAGGAGTAATATATATCAACTTACATCAAAAGGCGAAGTCGTCGTCCCTATATAGATGGAGTGTTCTAGGTTAGCTTATAGTGTTATTCGCTGAGCTGTACTCACTTACCTTCTTCACGGTAACCTTCCACGATAACCCTCTCCATGCCCTTTCTCCCGAACAACAGCCCCTTAACATCGTTTGCGTACCCGTGGTAATTCACGATTATGTCTTTGTCCTTTGTAAACAGGTTTTCAAACCCAGCTTGATCCAAAGAGTGCGGATGGTCATCGCCCAAGACCATCAAATCAGTAACATTGATAACCCTGACCCGAAGCTCCGGTACTCTCTTCTTCAGAATTGCGGCTGCAGATATAACCTCGAACGTTGTCTCAGTACCGATAGCGCACAGAACAACATCCGGGTTTATCCCTTCATCTGTAGACGCAAACTTCCAAACCGTAGCGCCAGCCTGGCAATGCGTCTGCGACTCTTCCGGCGAAAGATAAATCGGTGTGGGATGTTTTGAAGCCACGATAAGGTTCACATAGTTCTTAGACTTCAAACAGTGATGGAGTGTTGAGAGGAGACAATTCGCGTCTGGAGGGAAGTACACCCTGCTATACGCTGGCTTAAGGCTCAAGATTCCACCTATGAAAGATGGGTTTCTAAATGAAAAACCAGGTTAATCCCACACCCGCCCAGACTGTGATATAAAGAAACTATCAAAACAGGCTCAACTTACTGATGGCTGAATCCATTATGTTCTTGCCTTGCCCACGTAGAAGTTTCAATATAGTTGATACTAGATAGTGGTCCCCTCCAATTCGTTTCCTGGGCCATTTTGTTGAATTTGGAGTACTGTACCATCATAGTATGTACTATTCCTAGGAAGCTCTCATAGGAAGGGAATATGGCCGTTCGTCCAGTGAGAGTGTATCCTTGCATAAACCCTTGGCAAGTGTGTTCGCTAAGGATTTCGATCACCCGCCCTCCCTTCGCTCGAGAAAATTGATCTGCCTGAAAATTCCGCCCAGTGACTTTGAATACAGTGTTGAGTTTGTTGGATTCAAGCTCGTCTGGTGAGAAGATCCGGAAAGTCGTTTTGTTGCTGTTGCACAAGTACCGTATAAATATAGATCGTATTCATAGAGAGCGCGTCTTAAAAGTTGAAACTTACTCCTCAATAACTTTAGTGAGAAATTCACCAATACTCTGCATACCACTGGCTTCTTTAACGTCCTTCCCGGCCGCAAATTCCATCCAATCGGGAAGTTTAAGAGAGGTGTAGGCCTTGTAGGCCTCAGGAACCTGCCCGAGCCTTCGCTCTATATTTTTTGGGATAATTGATATCATATCCGCATCCAAACGACCGGTTTTTTCATCAATGAGGTCACCAATCTTATAGGACTGTAACCAATCTGCTAGTAACTTGAGCTGCTCATCGTCCTTCTTTGCAGCCGGCAGAGGTACCTGGTGCGAATTAAAACTTCCTTCGATTAGCTTGTCGCCTAATCGTGCCGGGCAACCCCATCCTTTTGGTGTCCTCATGATGATCACCGGCCATCTCGGCTTCGCGATCGGATTCCCTTCTCTTGCAGCCTTCTGTATCTTTCCGATCTCTTCCAATGCCCACTCCATCGCAGCTGCCATATCATCGTCGATATTCTCCAAATCTTCAACGAATCTTGCTTGATATCCAAGCCCGCTAAACAAACACACAGTCTCTTTGTTATCCATGCATCCGAATATCGTCCTCTCACTGATCTTAAATCCGTTGACATGCAGTATGGGAATGACTGCGCCAGATTCAGCGGGATCCAGGTATTTATGGCCATGCCAGGCGGTTGCGGTGGGACCGGTTTCAGCTTCACCGTCCCCGATGACACAAACGACTACCATGTCGGGTTTGTCGAACACTGCGCCAAAGGCTACAGATAGAGCATAACCCAACTCACCACCTTCATGTATGGATCCGGGAACCTCAGCGCTGACATGACTCGGAAATCCACCAGGCACACTGAAACCTGTGATCAATCGGTGTAGGCCAGAGGCTGAGACAGTATAAGAAGGGTAGAAGTGCCCTAGACTTTCTTCCAACCAGAGGCAAGCAAGAATTGCTGGGGCACCGTGGCCAGGGCCTACGATTAACATGCTGCGCAAGTCTGTATGGGCGCTCAAAAGACGATTGAGGTGCGCATAGGCCAAAACAAGGCCTGGACAGGTACCCCAATGGCCAAGAAGGCGAGGTTTGATATGATCTGGTTTGAGAGGCTCCTGAACCAGTACATTATCCTTAAGAAATATCATGGCTAGTTCGATCAGCATGAACTATTCACGGCTTTCAGGTTTGAGATAGAATTCCATTGATTAAATAGTACTAGCAGTGCAGGAAGAAAGATCTTATGGATTGGATCTGTAGACTCACCTGCTGCCAGATAATCAGCGGCCCGTCTGAACTTTTGTACTACATGACGGTCTTTATCCGATAGGAAGCCTTTATGATCGGCTGCTGCGGAAAGCTGCAGAACATCATCGGGGAGATGGCTATCCTCTGGGGGAGGATTTGGCTGGTCAATGAACTGACCCGGCATTTTATTCGTTCTGGTTTGGTGTATCGTATCTTTCTTTGATGCCGCCTTTGTTTTAGCAAATCGATTCTTTCGAGGAATAATATTCAGTATTAGTACTAGCAACTGATCACAACCGTGAAGTTATCTAGTCACAAAAGGGAATGCAGTAAAAGTTCATACGAAGGTCGAGTTTTCCGCAATGTAAAACTCAACTAAGCTCCTGCAAATGCTTAAGCTATAAGTAGCCATCCTGCCGGGTTTGACGGGATGGGCAACAAATGATGATATCATCCTGACGAGAAACGGGACTACGGGGAATATGTGTTGTTTGATAACAGTCTACATGCCTTGGTTACAAGACCGTTCTGAGGTAATTATAACCTTCAATTCAAAGGCATTTGATCATTAAATCTCTACTCGTGCATACATACCACTCTAGCAAAAAGGTAAGTTAGGTAACCGCTTTAGATCAATATACGTTACTCATCAATAGTTTGACAGCTGGCCTCAATAGGGAACTGATATACGTGCTTAGAATCACTTCTTAAGTATGCTTGGAACCTGATCTGGAGGGGTCGCACTTATACGGGTAAAAAATATTGTTCAAGTATGTACGCCTATGCCCACAAGTTAAATTTATAAATATGCAACCAATGAAGAAAGCACAAAACATCAGATGAAGCTAAGAAGGAAGTGGCCAGTTATTCCATAAACTCTACAGTCGAAGTCTACCTGAAAGCCAGCGGCCATATCGAGTTGCAATTGAAAATCCTATTTAGGGCAGATACCAACGATAAATTCAGTACAAAGAAATTCACGAAATAGATAAGGATGGCTGCTCGAAAGGATCCAAAATACGTCCTTTCTGTCAACGCTGGGTCGTCTTCTCTCAAGCTTCAGCTTTTTGAGATTACCGAAAACCATGGGGGACTTACAAACAAGCTGCTACTCAAGTCATCCCTATCCGGTATCAGCTCACCTCCTTCGACGTTCACATTCAAGAATGTCGAGAGTCAAGAGTACGATATAGACTCTCGACAGCTAGAGGATGTTGAATCAGCTGTCGAAGCGTTCAAACACTTCCTAAAGCATCTAAGGAATGGTGAGACCGGCTTGAGCAAAAGTTTGGTCGACGATATAACACACATCTGTCACCGAGTTGTGCATGGTGGCGAGGTTGGAGAGAATGGCCCGCTCGTGGTGAACGATCGTGTTATGAGGCAACTAGAAGAAGTCATATCTTTAGCGCCATTGTCAGTGTATCTTTTCCTCAGCTTTTAGGAGAACCTTCACTGAACGGAGCGATTTATTAGACATAACGGGCCTGCCGATCTAATTTTGAAAGCCGCCCTCAATGATGTACCAGAAGCGACTAACGTTGCATTTTTCGATTCTTCCTTTCACAAACCTATACCAGATTTTATTAAAGCTTATCCGATTAACCAAAAGGTTGCAAAGGAGCGAAAGCTAAGGAAATACGGTTTCCATGGGTTGAGCTACTCTTGGATATTGAAAAGTGTAGCAAAATTCCTAGATAAGGTAAGGCGAGCCCTCAGAAAGAGATGGAATTGAGGCCGGTATTGAAGTTCTAGATTAGGATGAGGAAGAAACATCGATTATCGCATTGCATTTAGGAAGTGGGGCGTCAATGTGCGCAATTAAGAACGGGAAATCGTACGATACGACGTGAGTGATTCTGCAAAAATTGTGTCTCTTGGCGAATTCGGATACCGATAGAGTGGTTGTACTGATCGCGTTCTTGTTCTAGAATGGGATTAACGCCGTTAGAAGGCCTCCCTGGTGGTTCTCGATCGGGAACTGTAGATCCAAGGTGGGTGATGGAATTATCGTGTCTATAGAGCGTAATTCTAGAATTTGAAGCTAAAGTACAATTTTAGCCTGATATTTCATTTCTCGTCGAGGCCGAGTGATACCGACAAGGTTTTGTCGTCGGTCGAGCTTTCACACGCGGAGAGCATCTTGAACTTGTCTTCAGTATGAAAAAGTCTCCTGCCTGAATGCGGAGGTGTCTTTTTGCTGACACCTAAGACAGGGATTCAAAGCGATCGCCGGAACGTCGGACTTTTCTGAGATTCTGGCTACGGACCCAGCAACACCAGAATCAACTCTTACTGTCAATTTATTTCTTGACAGAATTTTGGGATTCTTTGGGTCTTATTGGCTAAAGTTAGGGGGTGGTAAAGGAGGCGTCGACGCGGTCGTCTTTGCCGGCGGTATCGGAGAAGGAAGTCCAGAGTTTCGTAAAATGATAGCGAAAGAATTAGACGGATTGAATGGTGGATTTGATGGAATAGATGATGAGAGGAATAGAAAGGGTAACCAGGGCAATGAAGCTGTCTATTCGATTGGGTCGGGAAGAGGGAAAGTTCCGTTGCTAGTCTGCGAAACAAATGAGGAGGTACGTTGTCAATTTTTAGTCCTACTCAGCATCAATGCATTTTGGTAACTGATTATCGATATAGCTTGAGATGGTGGAAGAATTCCTAAGAAACAGTTCTCTCTGGTGAAGCAACGAAGACAATGTTGCAAACTGCTTACCGGTGACTGAGTTGAAGATACACTAGTTCTATAGCTATTGAAGCCCATTCATCAGTTGGGTTCTCTAGTAGATCCCTAATGAGAATTTAGAACTCTATAGCCCGTTTAGCGGCTCTTGACTCAATCTAGATCCAGGTTGCATGATACAAGTTATTTTGATAAATTCCCACAGATCTAGATCCAGCCCCAAGTGGAAGGTTTCAGAAGGCAGTATTTAGAGTTCTCCTTGTACGATATAGATCCAGGCTTACCATGAGAGAATCTTTAGTTTTTCTCATCCCCAAGAGATATACCCGGACTGTAGTATGGTATGCTATATGCCGATACTATCATCCATGCGAAAGTTGTATTTTAAATTTCGTTTTGTGGATCTTGAATGGAATACTCTGTATGGCCAGAGAGAAAATATCTATGGTATTTCGCTCAATATTACATGTATTACTCGAACCGGCCCTGGTAAGTCTACAGATATCGTTCTGAGAGCCTATTTCTACATTATAATATTATATTGGTGTGCGGTAGCATATAAGACCCGAAGCGCAGGCATCAGTCATCATCCAACTTCCAGTTGCGACGTCGACATGCTGTGTGTGTGACTGTTTGAACAAGCGATAGTGACTGCCGATAGCTAATGGGTAACCTAACGCTATGCATCCTCTGCGGAGAATTAGTCAACCAAGCTGGTTTCGGGCACCGCGACACCAATTCGGCGGTGCCTTTTCCAACAGGGAAGTTGCAGCTGAGGTTGCCCAAACTCGACAGACGGGTCACACAGGCTGCCTCCCTGGGGTTACACACATCAGAAGGCTTCCAGGCCCCGGTCAACCTTGGCACAACAACTGCAACACCAAATCCCTACAACCAGTAGCGTTTGAGGATTTGAGAAATTCCACCACCTGCAGATTCGGAGTTCTATTCTCAGCCTCGCTGAACCCCCAAAATGGAACAGTGCAGCATGAGTCTACGTATACGCGTAGCGGACCGGAACTCTCCACTTTGAAATTACCCTAACCAGGGTGGAAGAAGGCCAGTCATCTTTGAGATCAGTTCGTTGCCTATAACCGTCGAATTAATCCTTCTGAATCCCATGCAATACAATCATATAGTTAGTGCTATCGACGAGGGGCTGACGAATACCGAAACGGCGCACGAAAGAGGGTTATCGGGCCAGCCACGAAAACTTCTTTTGTTTCTATTATAGCCGATGGAGGTTAGAAGATTTAAAGATGTTAGATCCCCGCCGTGCCCCTCTTTTGTAGAAAGATCTTCGCGACTTTTTTACATTCGAAGACTCGCCATCTCCGAAGAAGACGAAGCGCGAACCGAACGACTGAATCCATGAAGCGAGCTTGCTCGTCGTAACACCCAACACTTTTACTTTCTAGGATACAATTCTTCTAGGACACAAATGTCGAATCGAGGTAGACATTCGAATCCTGCAGCTGCTTTCGCCGGAGCGCCGGGCAGGAGAGCATCGGATAACGATGTCCCTAACTACGAACCGGAACCAAGAACAGACCGGGTCGCACGCCGAATAGGCAGCTTGAAAGGACCAGGGCGGAATCAAAATGCCGAAGGATTCATATCAGAGTACGGTCAAATTGATTTACGGCCGTCTAGTAAGGAAAGAGAAAACGAAACAGATCTAGGGGCAGAGGAAACACAGCTGATTGGCAGAAGCCAACGAACCCCAAGATATGCAGCTGGAGAACCAGATGGTAAACCCAGATAACTAAGAAAGATAATATAATAGTAGAAGCTCACATGGTCAATAGGAGATGATCCCAAGGTCCCCAAGGCCATTGAATTGGCTAAGGTGGCGAGGTTTTCCGGACTCGGAGTTATGATTCTCATACTGTCAATTTTCTCATCGTTCTTCTCTACTCTAGTACGACCATCTCCTTATCGATCCTTTAGCCATAACGTATGATGTTGACGAAATATATTTCAGTTCTTTCTTATAGCGGTCGCCAAACCTCGTTATCAAAACTACATACACGCGAACGGGAATTTATCCCCAAGCACCGCTTCTCTTTTATCCGCTATTTTCGCGAAAGCAATCGAAATATCCTTCGTGACCGTTTTCACATCCTACGTCGGCCAAATACTAAGTAAAAGGGCCCTCGAAAGGAATTCGAAAGGAATCAGGATAGCGGATCTATTGATGAAGGGATGGGTTTACCAACCCGGTTCAATGCTGACGACCTTCTCAGGTCTGCGATATGCTGGAGGGACAATCTTGGGAGCTGTTATACTGTTTGTAGTTTTATGCGTGACATTTTACACAACTGGTGAGTTCTTCAATCGCAAGTAAAATCACTAGTACGTACGAAATAACTAATATACTGCCATACTAGCTGCCGATTCATTAGTTTCTCCAAAACTTCATTTTGGCAAATATTTTGAGTTAGGGCTTCAAGGTTATGTTACTTTGACGTAAGTAACCACAAAAAATCACTACGATTATATACAGCTAATGTTATAATACAACAGATACGCAAATTCGACGGCATTGGCTTCAAGGTGCCCTGCAATTATCAGTTCATCTCTAGACGGTCCTATGAATGGCTCCGCACTTCCCGTATCACAGACAACGTGCTATAGAGTCCATAACAGCTACCAGCCTCTCCGTGACTTCACGTTCTTTACAGATACCTGGAACGGATATCGATCTGACCAGTCCATACCGAGGGACGATTTAAAGAGGAGGCCGGTGGGATGGACCACGGTTGGAAACGAACGGTACTACGGGGCATGGCTTGAAATATCGGGTTCTGAGGGCCTTAACAACGTAACGCTAGCGATGCCTCATGGCAGCATCGTTCCAACCGTTCGAAATGTCACTCTCAACGACCTCGTCCAACCTGAGATGCAAAGCGATTTCGGAAACATAGACGCAACAGCCTCTGTGCTTAGTCCGGCTATCAATGTCGTCTGCCACAAGTTGAACCAATCCGCAGTCCAATGGTTTATCTCAAATAACTCCTCAGATATAAGGCGAGGTACCCTAGACGCAGAAACCCAGAGAATATTTAACTTCGACCCATCTTTATCCCAATCCCGCTCTACTCCATTCAATGGCCAATACCTCGCCCCTTTATTCGTGTCTCTCCCACCGCCTTTCAATGTCGCAATATTCTCCTCAGCCGGCTACACTGACCCATCAATGTACGTTCTCACAGCCGCTAACGCCACTATAACCCCCTCCTACACCCTCTGCGCCCTGCGTTCTCTACTCACCTCCCGCTGCTCAACAAACTACATTTCCGCCTCCGGTGGCGGTAACGTAACCACCAACTGCTCACCGGATAATCCAAATGCTCTAAACCGATTCCTTCCTTCGGCGCGTGATACCTACCAAAACCAATTTAAGGATATATCCACCGCCCTCTCCTACGCACTTTCTTTGAATGTCGCAGACGCCGCATTGTCCCGAATTCTTGGCATCTTTGCTACATCGACGGTACCGGGATTCAACCCTTCCCTACCCTCTGTAGCAGAGGCGCTGGCGATTCTTTACTCAAACGCTATCGTCCTCTCTTCAGTCGGCGCACAATTCGGAGCCGATGAAAAATCAAATGCGTACGCCGGCGTGGAGTCCTACCCGTACCAACTCCCCACAACGGAGACGTTCCGCGCAAGAATAAGGACGGTAGAATACGCTTCCGGTGTGTCTGCAGGCTGGCAAGCAAGCTTTTATGTCATCCTAGCAGGGGTGATGATCATGAATCTATTTTGCTTGATATACTTTTTCGTGACGAGGGGTTTAGTGTTCGATATCACGGAAATCGAGAATCTATTCTCCGTGGCATTTAATTCGCGGCCCGACGGGAGCGGGACGGATCTTAGTGGAGACCCAGGCAGGAGGGATGGATTTTATGGCAAAGGGCCGAAAGGAAAGCAGTTTGGTTTGGCCTTCAATGTTGACTGCGAGGAAGATGAAAGGTTCTATATGTATAAGCGAGACTAGGAGTTATTCGGTTTAAATCTGCTGCTGTATTGTAATTGTAGAGGACAGTGTGTAATGTTTATTAAATCAATTAGACAGGAATTCATGCATTAGCATAAATAAAACCCCGTAAGATGTATTAATAGAGTTGTAGTGACTCAAAAAAAAGAGACCGTATCAGACTCGTGATTCTTTTACAAGCTAGAGTACTTTTGAACAAGGAGGATCTGAAGGAGCAGAGATATATTAAAAGTAAGTATCTCGATAGCCAATAGTACGCGCGATGAAAAACAGGTAACGCCCGACAATGCCCTCGCTAAAAGTTACTCGACCGCACAGGAACGAATATCATGCTGTTCGTAATGCTGGTAGAGTCAGGAGAAGCAGGAAGGCTTAAATAAACGCCTTTAGAACAGGAAGGACAACAAGAAGAAAAAACACCCGTTTCTAGTGCCATAAAACGCCAGACAAAATCAACTGTCGCAGTACAAACGCCGTTTATTTTCGCTTGAGTATGTATAATAAGGATACGCTTGTAAAGGATTTATTCGTATCAATGCTCGGAGAAAGGAGAGGTTGTGAAGATTAAAGATCGAGGATGCAGCTGAATACATGGGTTCAGCAGTAAGAATCTCCAACCGAGGTAAAACATCTTCGGCGGCAATTTCGAGGTGCAGGACCTTTAAAACCCGTCATCGAAATCTTCATCGAGTATGTCTCTCTCGCCGTCATACAAAATCTTTTGGATGGTGATTTCGTGGACAGTGCTGGAGTCTCTGCGAACACGTTCGGGCTAGAAATTCAGTTAGTATTGTTGGCAATCAATACGATTGGGGATTGGAACCTACAGCTAGTATCCCCCTCTCAGTATAAAATCTGGCCTTTTCATTCTCGTCCAGCTCATGTTCCAAGTGCTCGTGCCACTTGACCTTTTTCGCAGAGGGCGAGACTTGCGGTGGTACATAGTCAGAGTCATCGCCAGGCCCGAGGGCAACTCCGGTTTCTTCGAAAACCTGTTGTCGCAGTTGGCGGGCCTCCTCGGCAGCTGCCGTTTGCGTGTCTCGAGTCGGGGATGGCGGTCGCTTTCGAGTGATCCGGACAACTTTTCGCTCGAATTTGGCGTTCTTATAGACTCCATTCCTCGTCGTATTTCGAGCGGTGACCTTGGAGAGTTCACGGTCAGACAAGTTCTTTGTCTGCGAAACCCGCTTCAACCGAGCGCTAAATGGTGGACTGGCAGTGTTCACCATAGGCTTCGGGACTGGGAGTCGAGACCGCCGTTTTGGCTTCTCCTGCGGGGAGTCGGCGCCATCGAATCCTTGGGATAGTCCTAGACTTGATGCAGCCACACCGACGTCGTCATAACCGACGTCGGAGGACGCAAGCAAGCCCGCGGACTCCCCCTCGGGTAACTGCTCCTCCACCGCCTCATCCAGAATGTTGCCAGGCGGTTGCTCGGCACCAGGAGTCAAAAGGACCTCCTCTTCCCTTAGCTCGGATATATCTTGGTTCGGATCGTAATCCGAGGTCAAGCGAGCAAGGGGACTAGCCATCCTAGATGAGGGGCGGGAACCACCCTCACCCTCGTCGCCAGCGTCGAGTGCAGCGAAGTCCACCGCATTCTTAAGCGGGGAGCTTCCGCGCACCGACCTGCTGCGACCACGCCTCCTCGGCCCTGGCGTCGCACGCATTCTAGGCGAAGCTTGACTGGGCGACCCCACCGGAGTATTGCTGGTTGAGATATTAGTAGAGATTCATATAAGGCAGGAGATGGATCGTTAGCTTACAAGTCTCTCCCTGAGAGCTCCTCACTCCGGAGAGGGGAAGGGTCCCCGCTGCGCGAAATAATCCCGTTCTCTGAAATCCGCCTCCCCCTGGCGGGTGTCTCCTCCCTCGGTGGCGAGTATTGGGCAGTGATGCAGTATGACTTCAGCGGCGAACTAAGCCGGGGCTGATGCCTAAGGTGTCCCCATTGTCCCCAAGAGGACCGAGTCTATATATAAGATAAAAAAATTATTAAGGAATGACCACGGCTTAGGTTGAGCTTAAAAACTTACCGGAGTCTGCGGCGCGATGGGACTAGCACTAGATCCTGCTTCCTCCGGGCCCGCGGCGTCCTGTGCAGCACCAGCATTAATGGCAGCTTGCGACAGGGGCGCGAGCGCCGAGGGATTGGCGGAATCGGTCCAGCCACCATCGGCCACATCCCCTTTCTCTGGGGTATCCCCACGTTCCTCCTCTACGAGGAACTCTGCGTCGACATCCATCATGTCGACATCACCCGCCTCCCGAACCGACTCCTCCCCGTCGACCTGAGCTATCTGCACCCCCTGCTCAGAATGAGCGGCTACCGTCTCCTCCGTGACGTCGGCCCGAACGTTCTGCACACCCTGTTCGACGGCCAGCACCTCTTCGACGTCATCATGAGCATAATGCACCCCCTGCTCACAGGCAACCAACTCTTCCTCGACGGTGTGACCAAATTGCACCCCCTGGCCACTCTCCTCGCTAGCTACATGAGCATTCTGCACCCCCTGCTCATGGCATTCTCCCAAAACTGCACCCTCCTCGTGAGCGATATGCACCCCCCGCTCACCGCTCTCGGCCGCCCTTGCCTCCATGCGGGCATATATCCCCGCCAGCTCACTCTCGTCGAGAGTCAGGTCCTCGTCCCCCTCGTGAGCGATAAGCACCCCCCGCTCACTTCTCTCCGCCGCCATCCTGGCTTCCATCCGAGCGTACAAAGCCTGTACCTCACTCTCATCAAGAGTCAATTCGTCGTCACCCTCGCGAGCAATAAGCACCCCCCGTTCGCTTGTCTCTGCATAATGCATGGAGACATTAGATTCACTGGTGATCACCGATCCACCCTCAACGACGCGAGCAACTGGCACCCCCTGCTCGCTAGCCTCTGCAAAAAGCATAGAGAACTCTCCTTCAACAACGTTGATTGTTTCGGGGTCAGAAGCGATAACGGTCGGATCCCCTTCTACAGCGCAAGCATCTGGCAACCTCTGCTCGCTCATTTCTTCGTCGTGTAACGAAACCTCTTCGAAAACACCGCTCAATCCGGAGCCTGGGTTGGAGACACACTCTCTGACAGCGTCATCCAGTTCAAGGTCCATCCCATATGTGTTTTCTTCGAGACCTTCCGACTCTTTCTCAGTATGGGTAATAACGCTCTCAGTTGTAGCTGTTACTCCCTGTTCGTTGACAACGGACACTTCCTCGGCGACGGTGTTCGCTCGCAGGGCGTTTGTACAGGTGTATTCGTCGGCGGCTTCCGCTTCTTCGTCTGTGGCGACTTCATCCTCGACATCAGTAGGTTGTTCCTCATGCTCAGCTACAAGGTTGTTCATAGCAACAGCTTCCTCCTCTTTAGATTCGACTTCCTCAATGGTAGGCTCCTCAACGAACTCCTTAGCCTCGGAGTCAACAGATTCCTTAGTATCAATATCTTGTTCTTGGAGAGCTACACCTTCCTCGGTGGCACTTTCGATCTCCTGGCCCGAAATGATTTCGGATCCGATTATAGGGCTAATCTCATGGGTAGGCTCGATCGAGTTTTCCTCGGTGATAACGCCCAGCTCTTGGGTAGCAATAACAGCTTCCTCTTCGTGATGAGACTCCGTAGTCTGCTCCGTAGCAGTGACGATAAGCCCTTCGACACTAGGATCAACCTCCTGAGCTGTAGTAGTGACATGTTCCTCGATAACAACGTCTGGCTCCTGGATTTTAGGGCTCAAACTAGTATCGATGGCGTTTTGCGTCTCTTGGACTGCATTCATAGCATCCTCTTCATCCTCAGCAGTGTCATCCATCTTCTGGTCTTCAGCAACAACGTCCTCCTTAGCCTCATCAATCAATTCCTGACTTGTTGTGGCGACTTCCTCTTTGGTACCTTCCATCATCTCCTCGACATTCGTCACTTCTTCTTCCTCTTCTTCTTTCATCGTAGTTTCAACGGCCTCCTCGTCCGCCATAGTAGCATCCTCATCTACGGAATCTTGGGGTTCCGATGGTATGGGTGCTAAGTTCTTCTCGGGGATAGCCACATCAATCTGGGTAACCTCAGGGCTCTGAGATATAGATAAGTTTGGTGCTTGCTCTTCACTAGTTTCGACAAGCTTTGCGGCAACATCACCGACGATTTCTGGGTCAACCGGTGCCGTATCTTTGGCCTCCGCGGTTTTCTCTGATTCAGCAGCGTTCTGGGCGATGTCCTCTCCTGCGTACAAGCCCTGCTCTTGGAAAAGCTGTTGGCCGGGGGCATTAACCTCATCCTGCTGTCCTGGCATAGTCTGCGCTGTTGGGATCGCTAGTACTGTAGCTGGTGTAACTGGCTGTTGCTCCGGTTCTGCGGGCTCATCTTGAATATTCTTAGACGAACGACCTCGTCGTTTTTTTGGCGCTTGAACGATTTCTTGGGTACCCTGAACCCTCTGTCGCTTTACACGTGGTTGATCAATTTGTATTTCGATGGCAGGTTCTGCTGCTTTCTTGGAACGGGTGGCCCTTTTTGGAGCTTCAGGAACTGGTTCTTCGTTCTCTTTGTCATCAGCCGGCTTTGTCTTGCTTCTGGTACGGCTCCTAGGTCCAGAATATTCGACAGCGGCGGGTTCAGTGGCAGCCTCGGCGGTTTGTTCGGGTTCCTGAGTAGTGGTCTCTTTCGCCTTTCTCTTGCCTCTCGTCGTAGCAATCTTTCTTGTGGCGGGCTTGGCTGGGGATTCGATAACGACTTCGATCACTAATCTCTCGGCAACTGGTGCGATTTCCGGTTCCTGCGATTCGACAGAAGCGACACTATTGCTTCTGCTTCGAGTCACTCGTTCCGAAGGTGGCACGGGTGCTTTCTTCTTCCTTGTTTGTTTGGACTTGGTAGGTTGTGCGGGTTGTTCAGTAGCTTCATCGACATCCATGCTCTCGGCAGGTTCGACGTCCGTCTTTGTCGCCCTGGACCTAGTAGCTCTGGACCTAGTAGCGGCCGGCGCGTTCTCGACTGCTGGTTCTGGTTCTGGCTGCTCGGCAGGTACCGCTTTGCCTCGTCGGGTTCTGCCATTGGGAGCTGCTGATTGCTCTGCAATGGCGGAGGGGGTAACTTCAGGTGCTGCAACGGTTCCTCTAGATCGCAGGGATCTTTTTTGTGGAAGCTCCTGTTCGGGTTTAAGTAATGCTTTTCGCTTTTCAGGGTGTTTGGCAGGGCCGGATGGCGCATCCACCGTCGGAGGTTGCTTGCGCTTAGGCATGGCGGATGATGATGGTGATGATGAAGCGAGCCGACTGCCGCGAGCCGGTTGCTATTAGCTGTAAAAAGGGGTAAGAGGGGTAATTGCTTAAGCTAAGCTTGATGGTGAGATCAAATTGATGATTTAAAGGAAGGCTGGTTGATGTAGACGGCGATGGTGATGGCGGTAGGTGGAGGTGAAGGTGGAGATGATTGTTGTAGAAGAGGGATTGGGATGCCGTCGAAATTGGAACGCGACACAAAATTATTATTGATTTGGGGAAATTTGTTGTTGTTGTTTCTGTTTATGCAGATCGGGTTAGCCTCGGTCTTGGCAACGCGCCCCTATTGGCCTGTCAGAACATGGAAATTCGCCCAAACGGGGAAGGAGGTGAGGGCAAACTGGACAGAGCAACACATGGGCTCCACGCGGTCTCAAGCTTTTTGAATTCGCTAGATCTTGCAACTTTCGAATTCAGATATAGTCTTATTCGACGATTTCGGCTCATGATGCATCAAATTGTCATGAATCAGGACGGGCAATTCCGAATCAAGTTGTCAGAAAAAAAAATCTACAGCTGGCATGTCTGGGTGCCTACGGCACTCTCCAGAATATGAACTTACGTTCAATCACCTCGTCTAAACGCTGTAGCTATACAGACGACAATTAATTGAGCTATATAGCTATCTATTACTTATTTATACAAAAGCTCATATATAGCTATAGGCCTATAAGTATTTATGATATACCTCGGAAACCTCCATGTGTATCTCTGCTGCATAGCTATGTGCAGGCTTCACCCTAGATAACAAAAACAGGGCACCATCAATGCAATGGCAATTCTGATTGCAATTTCAGCCCACCGCGGAGCACGGAGATAGCATAGAAATTTGCCAATATCCGACCTCCGCTTTGGTTTGAGAGGTAAATCAACCTCGGGCTACTAACAGTTTGGGGTTCTTGAACTCGAACTCGCAAAGCCAGAATCTAGAGTGGGGTCGGAGGTTCGTCGGCATCTACCGGCCGTGACTCGAGGATATCTCAACATAGGGAATCTAGACGAGAAGTCTACATATATATATATGTGTGTGTGTGTCTGTGTCTGTATAGACAGGTACCGAATTTCGTTAATTTCGTGCCGGCTTATGCAACATGGGTTGGAGACTATCAAGCTGTCCCGCGAGACAGATGTTTGCAATCAATTCATCCCGCCGTCCATCAAATTGTTGGGCACAAGAAGCCGCCGTATTTTCCAATACCTACTTAATTTGACAAAATTAATATCACAACCTCCGAGGAATTTCCTTTGTAGCTATATAGGCCGACATATATACTTTCAGCTGACTCCATGGGTGGTTGTGGCTCGTGCTCTTTACCCCCCACTCGCATTGTTCAAATTTCGTGACTACGCAGATGGCGCTGAGGGCTGAAGATATGGATCAGGTGCGGCGGTGCGGCATTTGGTGGCGTCTTTAAATGTCCTTGAGGTCTGGTCCACCTTGGCGCTAAAACAGGGTCGATACATCCTCGGTAACGAAATCTGTAGTCTAGTGTGTCTGCCAAACCCTTGAACCAAGAAACTGAAGTTTATCACCTGACTCTCACCAGATTGTATTCCAGAAGGTCAGGATCTTTCCTCATCAACGTCGGAAATATACATGCTAAAGTATAATATCATATTTTATTCAATTGGTAAGAATACTATATTCTCAACAGCAGGTTCCCTCTGCAACTCTTGTTTTGGCAGCCCGGCATCATCCAGACCGGCCAAAGCACATGCATGCAGAGTTTCAAGGTTAACAACCGTTACGCCTTCTAATGGAGTGCTAAGCACAAGCGAGCTGCAAAGACATGGCCTTAGATCCATCTGACAGCGGAAAAGCGGTAGGACCTTTCGCCCAAAATCGTAATTTTCGACTCTGTACGCATATTTTGGCCCCTCGTTTACCTCCTGTCCACTGCAGCAGCGTTGCATAATAACCCTAATATCGAAACCTTACTCCGGCAGAACCTGTGTGGAAAATTCCCCGAACCGAAGAGTTCTCTTAAATTTTTCAGCAGTAGCAGCAAGGAAATGTGGCTTTTGCAATGATGATGTATTACTTAAGACTTTATGCCCACTGTACTTCTTGCACGCATAGGAAAGTGGACGCATGAGGTTCCGACCGTGAGAGGAGGATAAGAATTTTTTTTTCAATATTAGGCCTCACTGGTTTAGTCTATTTTTACTTTTAAACAACAGATGTAGAAATGAATGCCTCCGTAATCTCACCCATGGGACGGCTGGTGAAGCACTCAAACTACCTGCACTCTGCAGCGCCTGCAGGAAGAAGAGTTGGGCCAGACTCAGAGCCCAACTGAAGTTGTGGGCATGCGCACGGCTTCAGCTTCTACCATCAAAAAAGGGCAACCGGAACTTCCCAACGAGCGCGGGCCAGAGAAGGGAAAAAATCCACAGCGCCAGGTTCACTAACGGTTCGCCCCGGATCGAATGAAGATAACAGTTGAGAGGAAATATCAACCATTGATCTTCAGATCTTTAATCTTAGGAGTGCTTCCCATCTTCCGCGCCACACCATTGGTCCAAGTCGCCGTAGGCGCAGGGAAGAACTCTCTAATTTCACGGCGCTAACCCGCCAGCAGCATGAAGTTTCGCAGATCATCACGGGCCAGGTGCGCAGCGAGAGTTTGGCGAACCCGCAAGCATGGATGCTGGTTCTTACCCATCCCCATGTCCCCATTTGCTTGTTTCGCTGCCTTAAACAACACGGATTGGAAGGCCCCGTTTCGCTGCGAGTGAAAATAAAAAATACTATGAGGTCAGTCCAGCCTGGGGTTTATCTTCCAGGGGTCGGAATCGTTCTCCTTGCAAGTTCACGTATCTGCCAGATATATTAATGTTCTTAGCGATCCGCTCCTACCACTTTGAGGTTCTCTTTGAACGGTTCATTCTTTCTCTACTTCTAAAAGCAGACCGATGCATTCTTTCTCCATTCGGATTCCGTCACTCGTTATAGCATATATCACCTTCTTCAATTATACGCTTTATAGACAATTGTCTAACCAGCTGGTCTTAGCAAAAAGCTTTTCAATTCTCCCCACTCGTTAACAAAATACAGTAATATATCAATTGAAATTCACAATATCCGCTGGTGCAGGACGTTTGCGGGTTCGAAACATCCATTTTGAAGGAAAAAAAAAAAAAAACACCAAATACAATTTTTTTTTTTTTCTCTTCTCTCTTTCGAAGGCCGCCTACGGATCTATACTTCTTTTAGTAACTGTTCTTCGCCAGAATATTCCGATACTAGGTTATCCCCCGTTTGCGGTGGACGGTTAGATACCGTACACATTACTGCTTGTCCGCCCCCACGAGACCACAACAATTTCCAAGGAAAGACTGCACATTTTTGACAAGAAGGAATCTTGATATGGAAACTGTGAACTCAAACCCAGCCTAGCCATTTTTCCTCCCGTTCGGTCCAACCTGTTTTTTTGCGAATGACAATCTGAAGGGTCTTGAATAATAATTGGATGATCCAAATTCGAACCGATCATATAAAACTTGCTCACGCCCCAATTAAGCTTCCCCTCCGAACAAGAGACTTTTCACCGAAATGTCGCCAAACCTCAATTCAGTATTCTATGATTCTACTGTCTCGAGCCCCACAGAGCCTCAAGTGACCTCGGAAGGAGCCATTGACGGGAAAGTCGGTCTTTCGTATATATTTTCCACAGTTATGGTGTTCAACCCGAACTTCAACTTTGGGAACGTCGTCAAACGGTCTAGCACAGGCTCTAACTGCAACGGCACATTCACAAGCTGGTTCGAAAGTGACGGTGAAGCGTCGCCGTTGAGAAATACGGCGTTAGCAAGGATCGAAGAAACTCCGATATCTCCAAAGTCCAAGCCTGTAACTTTCGATCCCAAGAAAAATATCAATGTTGTTACAGATCGAAAGAAGGTATATCCCGAATCCAACGGGTCTCGAATCGAAGCTCCCGCTCCACGCCCAAAGTCAAATCGCAAAGTTAATACGAAAAAACAACAATCTTCCCAAATTGAGACAAAAGTGCCATTCGGAAAAAGCAGCAAACGATTGGACCGCCACATGGCGGATGGCAACACAGAGTATAACTCTATTCTCCTCTTCGAGAGTCAAGATGAGGATCAGGATGCTGGAAGATGCCGCAGTCGGGCGGAAGGTAAAGGTGGGGTGGATAATCAAGCTAGCGACTATCAGAAGTCAATATTGAACTCGACAACTTCTTTGCCTTATCCGTCCAGCAACAGTTCCATCAGTACCTTAAAACCAACGGATGCCCCGGCTTCACCACCCACGGAGGAAACTTCGAATTCTACTTTGCGGGCATTCCGACCAAGATTACAACTTCGGACTTCAGTTAGCACTCCAACATTCAGAACTACTCCGGTTCTAGTCGCCCCTGCTAGTGGAAGGCGACGAGACTCGAAGGAGAAAAGTCTGACACAAAGTATAGGGCCTCGTGCCTCATCCTCACCTTCTGCCGTTTCTGTAGCCTCATCTCCAGAACGGGAGGCCACAGAAACGCCGCAACAACGCCGCACAAAACTCCCATTACAATCCTTGCTACTTAGCCCGTTGGGCGCCGTCGCAAGGAACAGAAGTCGGAGCACGAGCAGAGTCCCCTCGTCAGGTATCTCCTTCACAAACTACACTCACAGCGATAGCAACAAATCCAACAGTACCGCTCGCTCATCTTTTGTTTCAGTCTCACCGTCGACTTGCCAGGAAATCGGTGAAGCAGACGAGGCAGTAGCGGAATTATCAGAGATGGTGTCGCACGGGCCATTTGTCGGGACCGCCAAGGAACAGCAGCCTAGCGGCTCTTCGAGACCTGTATCCCGTTTTCGTAGATTCAGTCTGGCGTACCTTTCCGGATCCGAACATGACTATGACGGAGGAAGTGAACAGTCGTCCCGGTCGCCATTGAGAAGTTGGAAGTCTTGGTCAAACAGGTCCTCCATCGCGTCCTTTTCCTCTGCTAGTAACAAACATAGTAAGGGAAGGTATTCTGCTGCCTCTATTTCTACTTCCCAGGGGTCGGCTTCTTCCTCGTCGTCAACTTCAGCCGTAGACAACCACACTCATCCGGAAACAGGAGCCCACGCGGACGATAAGCGTCGTCCCTCTCTATCTGTCTCGTCAGTTGCTGAACTTTCCTGGAGACAAGTACCGCAACAGACATATGCGCATCTCATGTCGTCTAGAAGGAATTCAGTGGCTACTACCACTGCGTCCCATCCATTGCAATATTTACAAACTCTCAATCAAACCTTCGCAACCGCAAAATCATCCTCGTCAAATCTTACCGCAACCACTCCTAGATCCTCAGATGGATTATCCATTCATTCCCTTGTCGAGAGGGTGTACTCGGTGCCATCAACCGCAGCTGCAGAAAATGTAGACTACTTTACGGCATTTTATATGGCCACGAAGCCAAAAAATAGCCCACTGGAAATCCAAGCGCAAGAGATTCGTGCTTACAAAAAGCAACAGAGGCAAGAAAAACTCCTACAACGTATCGCGAACGGCAGCTTCTTCGATTCAGACGATGAAAGCGATGATGATGAGGAGGAGGCAGCCGGCATGGTAGACGAAGACGAAGATCTCCTCGGTCACTCCGCCGCTCAAGACTGGTGGATGTCTGAAATCGAAGAAGTTCCAGAGGACGATGATTGGGAAATCCCCCGTGTGCCTTCATTAGAGTTTGATCCAAGACCCAAACAGAGGGAGAGTAGCATATCGACAGGTACAACTCTAACAACAGATGATCTACACCCATCGACTCCAACCGCAGCGGAAATCGCACATTATCGCAAGATCACAGAGCTAGCGATGACAGAGCCGCCAGAGAAGAGAAGGAGAAGACGCACAGCGAGCTCCGAATGCTTGATCGCTGAAGCTGCGGAGGGTCTAAGAACTATGTACATCGAAGAGCCTTCGGACGATTGTGCCGTTGAAGAAGAAGACAATATCTTGGGCACAAAGCTAACAGTTGGGCAGCTCTCGTTAACGCCGGTCAAGCCTTTATCACTTCCGCCAGTGGCAGAGAGGGCTTCTAGACGATCGATCACAGCGTCTTCGAGATAAAATAAAATAAATAAAAATAGCAGCTATTATTTCACGTTTCATTTGTTTCTACACGTTAACTTTTTTTCGTATTGCACCAGCTCTTCTTTGTTTGGGAAATGATATCCATAAAATCGGGTCACCAGGGATATGGCGTTTTCGATATTTCATTTTGAAATAATTTCCTTATGCAGTATACTAATAGCTTTCATTACCCCTCGCTATTTTCTTTGGTTATTTGCGCTTTATCAGGAATTGATACCACGGGCTATTTTCTTTTGTAATTATAATACTTTTCATTGGGTTTCCTTGCTTTGTCTTGTCGATTGGATCCATGGAGCTCCTCAAGTCATCGGTCTATGGGCCTACGAAAGGTGTATACTAGTCTACTAAACAATATCAGAACAGCCGTCTTAAGGCTAAAAAAAAACATACGAGAACCGAAAAATCGAAATTACAGCACAGATCGTGAAATTTGAATTATTTACTTAATTCGTGCCGAGACTGTGCTTAATCTTTTGAGTTGCCGAATCGCAAAATCCAACAGCAGGGGCAATCCCTGTTGACATGTTGCGGTCCAACCGACAATGAGAATGTCGTTTTGCGCCGGCGATGCTTTGGAACACCTCGTGAAATGCACTGATGACCCTAAACTACCCAATAGAATTCCCATGGCGGTCAGTTGATTAGATGGACCGGGTGGATCAGCTGCAACTATGAATTTCCAGAGAAGAAACCTCCCGTCGCAACGGATCTTTCGAATTTCGCATCTGATGCTATAATGAGACAGCCAGTTCTGGAACAACAAACAGAGAAAGCAATTGGTGACAGCCTCGCGTCGAATGAGGAGGAGGAGACAAGAGATTGGTCGAAAGGTTTGTTATTGTCCAGTCTCCCACGATGTTCCTAGTTGCAATCCTGTCTCATTGCATTGGGAGGGGCATATCTAAGCATATATTATACTATTACTATCGATAGTTATAGTCTACGGTAAGACCTGTCAACAAGAAGCGACGGGAGGGGAAGGCCAAAAGATGCATTGCTATGTCGAGTTTGGACCGTCGGCATGGGATCCACTTGGTTGACGTTCCCGAGGATACGCCGGAAAACACGTCCTGCATGAAATAATCTTTTGGGGATCCTCACGTTTGAATTTTTCCCCGATGCAGAGGAGCTAAAGCATCATCATATGCAAGTTGGCCGTTTGTGATAGGTAGTGGATATATTATTCAATGCACCCCTTTATTTCCCTCGACACTTAGATAATTACAATTCGTAAACAAGGAGAAAAACAAAAGACATATTCGTACTGTATAGACACCGACGAACGAGTGGCCAGCAAATCGCTGCGGCTTTGATTCGCTCCTCTCCGGAACGTTGAGGTCTTATTCCCCTGCCCGATTCGCGCGGGATTCTGCATCATGGGGGCCTAAAGGTGGTTTGTTGTTGTGGGCGGTGGCGGGGACTTTCCCGAATTAGCATCAGTTGCTGTGGGAACAAGCTGCAGACCGACGGACCCTTGCACTCTAACGACATTCTAAACAAGCCCACCATAAGCTAAGCAAAAGTACCGGCAACCGTAATAATTACCCCCATAGTCTAATTACCTCCATAGTAACTAACAGAGGGCGATACGATCGTATGAGAAAAGAAAGTAAGCTTTTGCACGCATAGAATCTGCGACCCCACATCTTGTTTGGCGCTGGGTGGTGTCTTTTCTCTTAGATTCTCGCCTTTGTTATGACAAGGGTATGCGATGTGTGTTAGTTTAGCTAGTGAGTGCTAAACTTGATTGTGAGTGTGATATGTTTAGAAAGCTGGGGAAGAGATGGGATAAATATCTCGAGGGGTGGCCCGCTTTCAGCTTCAAGTCCGCTCCGTCAGTTGTTGGAACTTCTTCCATTAGGGCCGCTTCCTCTTCTCCAGAGGCTTCAGAAGATCTCATCGTCTCGATCTCTTTTCTTTCCATTTTAATTCTCTTTCTTCTTTCCTTTCTTGTGGATTAAAAATTGATTGATTGATATTGGCGTATCCGTGACCATAAGACTCTGTTTCCGATATTCCTATTGATATCATTCTTCTTCGTGGACGCTGTGACGTTTGCGGCCTCTTCTCTGGCCGGACTGGTTGACGAAATAACGTATAACGGCGAACTGACTCGGACTATTCGCATTCCCGGCGACAACACCAGCCAACCAACGAAATCACCAACATTCAGTTCATCGACAGCAACACCAACATTGATCATCGCGACATTTCGGTCGACAGGCGATCGCGACGCTTCTCCCAACCCCTCAATCGGGCTCCCAAAAAAATAGTCATAATTGGTAAGTGTAAATAAGCCATCTGTGTTCCGTCCGCACTTGCACCTGCATCTGCATCCCAATTAGCCCTATCACCACCTCCTCTTCATTATCCCCAGCATCTCCACATCAACTTCCCCGATTGGCCTGTGTTACTGCAGCCTGTAACATAACACACGCCCAACACACAAGAAAAAACAGCGCGGCTGAGTCCGTCCACTGCCAAAGATGGACCCGGCCAACGCATCACCACCCCAGTCCTCTCCTCAGTCCCCTCTCAGACTAGGCTTCCGTGCAACCATCAAACACCTCAAGACTCGACTCGTTAACAAAGTCTGCTGCATCTTAGACTACTCCTCCACATCTCTCTCCATGGCCTCCTCATCAATGGCTCCTCCTCCTTCGCCCACGAAACGGGCCTCTCGATTCTTTGGTGGTGGCCGTCATAAACGGGCCGAGTCCACCAGTGACAGCCTGGGCCTTATGGGTCCACCCCAATTGCCTCCGTTGGACTTCTCGTTTGCCAATGGCAGTGGTCTTGGAAACGCTCCTCCATCGCCTACCAAGACAGACAATGGCTTTGGAGGCCCATTGCCCAAGCCCAATGCGAAGGCCAGACATATGAAGACGCCGAGTCTTATGGACCTTCTCACCGGGAAGTCCAAGAAGGACACCAAGAAAGACACTGGCTTCACGATCAGCACCGATGATGACTGCCAGGACGAGCAGAATCTTCGGAATGCCAGACCATCGACATCTCCTAGAGTCCTTCAGCCTGCTTTTGTTGAGCAGTCTCAGTCCATGTACGAGCAGCTGGACGCTTCATTCCTTAAGTTTGGAATGCAGAACGGATCCAGCACCACTGTCGTCGACCAGGAAAACGTTCGGCCAAGCCAAAGGCCATCTCGGATCCTGGCGAACACCAACAAGGCCCTTCCTCCTATCAAGACTGATATCCCAGATGAGATCGCACGTGAGATCTCGCTCTACACTCCAAAGCTATACTCTGCATCCGGCCAGCGTAATTTCGCAGTCACGCCCGAGTTGAGGGCTCCACAACCCCGACCGGTTACCTTTTACGGACAGCAATTGACAGGGGAAAGGAAGTCCAGCTGGGGCAGCATTATGTCTATGGGCAAGCGTAACAGTATGGGAGAGGCGGATAGCGGCGAGCTGGGTGGTTTTCTGTCCAGAGTTACCAGTTTCGGCTCCGGTGGGAACAGGAGGGTTCACCCTGCGGCGTTGGATAGCAGTGCTCCATCCACTGTTACCTTGAATCATGAATTCAACAACCTTCTGGTAGGCCATACTTTGATATGATTGTGGAAGATGTATTATGATGCTAACTAGGCATGCAGTCGAACTATGGTCTTCCTCATAATATCAAAAATGGAGCATCTGAAATGCCAGCGCATGTCAAGGCAACCTTGCTCAAGTCCAGCAAAGTCATGTCGAGGGCTCCGTTGCCGCCACCGACCAGCCACGGATCTCCACCCAACCCCCCACAGCTTTCTCCAGTCACCCCTGCCCGCGAGAAGAAGAAGCGTCCGCTTAGTGCTTTTGGCGCAGCCCTTTTCCGCGGAGAACACACTCGTGCTAGGAGCAAGACCGCCAGCACCATCGGGATGCCCGCTAAAGTACAGGATGACAAGGGACGACCAAAGACGACCCGTTCTGACAAGGCCTTCCGCATGCCCCCACCAGCTACCCCTGTCACGCCATCTGTTAAGAACAATGTTGGCCCTCTTCACGCAAATGCCCCATGCGACTTCATTGCATATCTTTCCGGAAGAAACTACAATGATGTTGACACTGCATGGCTTCGCCGCCTTAAGAGGATGCTCAGAAACGAGCGTCTCGCATGGGTTGAGACCTTTTTCGAGCAGCAGGGCTTGGACCGCCTTTTTGACCTGATCAAGAACATCTACGAGTTGGAGTACCAGTAAGTCGCTACATTGATTATCATCTACGTATTCAAGTAGGTATGCTAATAGGTTCCTTAGTGACCTTCAAAGCGGAAAGGTCATCAAGGAGGTCTTCTTGTGCCTCAAGGCAGCATACACTGCGCCAATGGCCGATGCCCGTTTCGACGTCATTCATGTAGAACTCTTTACAATCATCCTCTCTATGATGTTTGACGAGGAACGGAAGAAGACACCCTATGAATATGAGACCCGCGAGGCCGCCATCAGCCTCATGTTCACATACCTTCAACAAGCACCACTCGGCGAGCAGGTCACCCGGGCCCGTTCTCTCATCAAGGTTCTGCAGAACCCACGTCCAGCTAACACCCAGCAGGGACCCGTTTGGGTCGAGGCCATAAGACAGCCGCGGCCCTTTACCAGATGGAGTAGTGAGGTTGCTCGGTTGACTTACGAGACCGGGTGGGTTTGGTATCATCCTGGGAATAGGATCACACTCCGTGAATACGATCCGGAGGCGCCGTTTAGCGTTGCACATTTCCCAACCCCACGCGCCTTCATGGCCGTCGACGGGGGCAGCGTTGGCTCGATTGAAATGAATGTGGCAAACTATGCAGCTTTGCATGTGGAGATTATGAATGCCATCATTGCTTATCTTCCAACCAGAGGAGAGAGGAACTCATTCCGCTTGGACGTCGCTATGTCTGGGATGGAGAAGATCATGGGACAAGTTTTGAGATGTGCCGGGAAGGGGCATCACTATGAGCAGCTCGCAAATATCCACTCTGCTCTCACTGATTGGGTCACCGCCGCCCGAGCTGACGGGTGGGAAGCTTGGGAACACGTCCGCACCGGAAGGTTCCCTGCCGAGTCGCAAGATAAGGTCAAGGCGATGAGGAAGATTGAAGCCATGTACGGCCCCCAGTATGAGCTCCCGGACATGGGGCTTGAAGATACGGTTGCCCAGAAGAAAAGGATGTCCATGAAGCCCGAGGAGTCCGTGAGTGTCTTCCAGGTCACGGACGCTGGTGTTTCTTTAGAGTGGGACTTTTAAGCCTGAGTGGCTTTGCACGAAATTTATGAGAGAGTTAGGGGGATGATGCCTCCCCATACCTGACGACTGCCGATTTTTGATGCGACGTTTTTACAAATTCTCCTTCTCTGTCGATATTTTTTTTTTTTTAACTCAAACCCCCTTTTCTACTCACCCAACCCCCCCCTTTATGACTTCCTCAATTTTACATTACTTCCACGACCACGACCACAACCACCGACTTGATTCTCTCATGAACATACTTTAAACTCTGAGTCGGTATCGGCACATTTGTGCGCTGTATTTCTAACCCCCCCTGCTCCCGATGCTTCTGTTTAGAGGCAAATGGTGTTCGGATTGTACGATCTGATTGTTCTGGATGGCGGAGGTCTTTTGACTGTTCTTGGAGGAGTTTAATTGATAATGAATTTCTTTTGTACGAAACCAAATAAGGGGGAGACGAGATGCTTGGGCTCAAAGCATCCTGAATAACTCGAGGGTTGTTTTCACGTCTTTCCTTTGTTGTTCTTCTTGTATGTCTCTTCCACGTTACCTATGCTCATGGTCGCTCTTGGGGTTCAATGCTCTTCTGCTGCAATTGTTCCTGTTTTCGTTGCTTTGCTTGCTTAGCTTAGCGCCTCCTTCCGATGTTATGATAAAGGCGTTTCTCTTTTTTTTTTTCTTTACTTTTCTTCTTCTCTTGTAACTTTGAGTATAATGAACAGACTTGAAGTGTTATGACAACTTTTCTCTTCTCGAATGAAAATGCAACGACCGAATTGAACAACACGGATCATGATATCACACACTCGGGATGGTTGCTGGTGGGCCTCGCGGGTGGATAATATGGATATTCCAGGGAGTCCCTCCCGCTAGCGTTCGGCTTGATCGGGTAGCACAGCATCGCATGACATTTGATTCCGGTCGTGAACTTACCTGCACACAGGCTTCGGCCGACTGCGGCAAACCCTGTGCAATCACGTTACATTATGTGCTTGGTGAAGGGCCGCGATGACTAAGAATCTCTAATATACCACTCCCGACTTTGTAAGACTTCTTAGTCAGGCAGCGCGGTGGTACACTGTTTGAATTTGAATATCCAAAATACATGACAGCGCATTTGTGAATACTTATGTATATGGCAATGCATATATCTAGGTTTCCCAGGTATATACTTCCTGGCCTGATTATTTTTTTCCCATCACGCCTGCATTTTCAGTATTTTGGTATCTTCTACCGAGCGGTGCAGATTAATATTCTGCATTTCGCCCCCGGCAATCGACGGTTAGTCATCTTGTTCGCAGGGTTCAAATTTTGGCGCTAGGATTTTTTTTCTTTGGGGAAAAAGCCTCGGCCCAGACCCGGCAGTCGGACGGATGTCCTTATAAGCTCTTCTTGCAGGCGCAGACGTCGACACTTCCGGACGGTTCCATTCCACAAGTTTTATTTTGGCTTCTTTATTTCTTCTAGGTTGGAGTTCTGTTCCTCTTCTTGTTCTTCTTCGTCTTAAGCTTCTTACTAGTTGTTCTCATACACATATTTTCTTCAGCCCTAGGCTCTACTATACTCAAGCACTTCCTGCACCTACCAGTTAAATTGCCATAAAAGCAATTGCAAGCAACGTTAACTAGCGCCCCCGATTTTTGAGAAGGCCAAAGCTTTCTATATCGATATCTCACCAAGTTCTTTGGGAACCAGCGAAAACGATTGGTCTTTTTCTCCAAGAAGAAAAACGCCCCCAATTAGCTTTACTTCCAGCTGTTAAACCCAGTCTGCTACTCGTCTCGATATAATCTTTAGCTAAGGCTTAAAAAGAGGCCTTTTCAAACCTTCAGCTACTAAGCTTTTCGCGGACACTTCGATTCTAAAAATCCAAAAATTGCCGGCAAAAATCCCCATTCCTTTCCGGCCCCCCAAAACAGTTGCATCATCGGGAAAGGGTATGCCGGCGACGATGACCACAACGATCACGAACGGCGCGAACGGCGTCAACGGGACGAACGGCGTAAATGGTACAAACGGTGTGCATAGAGGGGAGGACTTACATTTCGATTCTATCGAGGAGTCAGTAGAGGCTTTTAGTACGTTTTTTCCTCTACAATCCCCATCGACCACAAGCGAATCGAAGTCGGGACCCCTGGTTCGGTCCGGGAGCCGCCTTTTTCGTTGAGAAATCAGAATACGACGAGTCTGATAACTAACGGGTGGTGCGATATTTCCTACAGGAAGGGGAGAGTTTCTGGTAGTCTTGGACTCCACAGATCGAGAGAATGAAGGCGACTTGATCATTGCCGCTCAAGATGTTACTACCGAAAAGATGGCATTCATGGTCCGGCATACCAGGTACCCGCTCCCCCCGCAATAACCAGCATAAACTCCGCAATATACTAAACCAATGGTACTTTCAGCGGCTACGTTTGCATCCCCATGACCCCCGCACACACCGACCGCCTAGATCTCCCACAGATGGTCCCGAAAAACCAAGATACCCTCCAGACCGCGTACACCATTAGCACCGACTACGCCACAGGCACCACAACCGGCATCTCAGCGCACGACCGCGCCCTCACCGCACGCAAACTCGCAGACCCGACTTCAAAGCCCCTGGAATTTAGGCGGCCGGGACACGTGCTGCCCCTCAGAGCTAAAAAAGGCGGTGTCAGGGTCAGAAGAGGGCACACAGAAGCTGCCACAGAGCTCTGCAGGCTCGCTGGGAAGGAGCAGGTTGCTGCTATATGCGAGATTGTGAGGGATGAGGACGGGCTGATGGCCAGACGGGATGACTGCATCGCTTTTGCGAGGAGGTGGGGGTTGAAGGTTTGCACGATTGAAGATCTGGTGGAGTACGTCGAGGCAAAGGACGGGAAGTGGGTTGATGAAGATTGAGTATACGTCTAGCATATCTGTGTGAATTTGCATGTAGGAGTGCATGGGGGCGAAGTTTTATTTCAAGGTAACTCTCGAGTACATATATTGCTGTTAGTCCGGCTGTTCTCTTCTTTTTCTCCTCTTTTTTTTTTTTTTGGCATCCTGGTGAACGGCATTTTCTTTTATAGAGTTTCCCGCTTTTTGCTTCACTTCCGGCTATTGAGGTTATTGGTGTACTATAGCTATACGTTGTACATTCGGGAATCGGTCTGTCGATGGATACGTATTCAACTACTTCCCAAGCTACTTTATCTCTTCCATTGAAGGGTCAATTGAGATTAAGATAGACTCCGATCCGATAGATTCGCATCTATGTATGCTTACATATATACAAAAAAAGGTAAAATATTCCGACTCCGATCTTGTAGACTAATATGTACAACAACAACAACCCCCTCCCCTCGCCCGGCTACAAAACGGGTCGTTAACCGTGCGGCTTCTGCGGGCCCACAATCTTCGGGTACAGCCTCGCCATGTGGTAGTTGAGCGTGCTCTTCTGCGTTTTCACTCGTTTCTAAAAGTTATACGGCGACACCCTGATTGTTAGCAAGCGTTTCTTACACAATATTTGCCGTACTAGCCCTCTGTGACTGAGGCTGTTCGAGAACATATATGCCGGATTATATAAGGGAAGGAAGGGCGAGAGGGAGAGGGAAATACTGACATTGGTATCCATACAAGTCCGCAGCGCCTGCTCGAAGGCCTCGCAACCCTTGGCAGCGTGTCCCTGGGAAGCCCAGCAGCCGAGAACGCTGGACATGACGAGGTTGCACGGATGGACTTCCCGTTTATTCGCAGACTTTACACGGAAGCGGGGGAGCGGTGGGAGGCGGAAGTTTTTCGCGGACGACATCTTTTCGGATTTATTTGTCGTAGTTCGAAGGTTTTTTTTTTTTTTTTTTTGTTTTCTTTCTTCCTCGGTATTGTCCGACTGTGGAAGAGAGAAGATTGGGACGTCGGAATCGATGCTGATGCGGAAGCTACCGTGTGTGTCTGTGATGCATTGTAGAAGCTTTGATTTCAAGGATTAGAGATAGTTGGAGGGGTGGTGGTCCGAAACGACCGTCGATTGATGGTCGTCAAAGTTGGGTCGGGTTGGGTTTTGGTGGATCTCTCGAAGAAGCTTTTGAGAATTTTATACCCGTCACGTGATGCTACACCACGAATTCAAGATGGAGGTCCTACCTGGTATCTTAGAACAGTGGGTAATCTATTTGGTATAACTACTTAATTATGCTGTGATAATAATTAATTTTTATTTTAGCAGTTTTCGGGGATCTTTACTAACCACATAGTAATAATAAATCGTTGCTTCCAGCTTCATTAGCAGTCTCGAACGAGGCGCGGGTTACTACTGCTGTGATATCCAACAGCGTCAACACCCCCAAACACGAAGAAGCCAACACCTTGTGCCGAGATTGCTTAAATCCCCGCGCATATTGTACAATTGGAAATGATAGAAAGATTAACCTCGATAGTATCAAGCCACACATGCTGAAGTCCTTTCATACTAGACTAGTATAAAGCCCTGGATATAATTTCGGAAAATGACAAAGAAAACGATTGAGAGCTGTAAAGCAAAATCCTAAATAAGAGTGGGAAGTTCTGTCTCTACAGCAATGTAAAGATGCTCATCACAGTTTCCAGATAAATTCTTCCACGTGACAACTTTGAGGTTTGAAATGTTACCGCAGCGAAGGATCGATTTAAATAATTTCACCAGTCCCGTCAGCGTTTTGAAGCTGAAAGTTATCACGTGAAAGGGAGCAGGGGGCTCTGTTGAGACTGCAAAACACTGTGAGTTAGTTGGATGGATGAGTACTAATCTTATAAAGCTACAGAAGATATATGCGTCTTATGTACAACTATATATTACGGAGCTTTATGTAGGGGATGATGTGAGAAAATAACAGTCTATATGAATGTGGAAAATTGGGCATCAGCAGTGCCATCGAGTGTCAAACGGTTTTCTAGTAGGTTGCCCCCCAAACAAAATTCTATGCACTTATCGAGATCCTCTTACCTTATATCCAATGTATCTACTGCTTCAGTGAGCATGCGCAAAGAACGTTCGAATGGAAGGGAGCAGAATTATATAATTTTACCATATTGCAACAAGCCAAATCAAAGACACTGTCGAAAAACTCCAACACCATTAACAACCCCTCCCTTCTCATCAAACACTAGCTAGCATTGATATTCGTTTCGTTCCATATTGTGCTACAAAGCTAGCCTTGAAGCCAGCTACAAAAGCCAACAAAACTGATTTGACTGACTGACATAGTTTTCAAGTCTGAAAAGCGGTATGATGAGACAAAAATTGTTATTTTTCACTCTGAGCCTCAAGTGTCCTCAGAAGTGTGATTAGTTTTTGTGATGCGCATAAACGAAGCTTGCAGGTGCCCACCAACTGTGCTTAAGAATATTATTAGAGGGTTATAGTCCCCAAGTTAATTAGATATGGCCCTGGACTGAGCTTCGAAACAGTGGCACAGAAGGAAGAATTTGTGTGGCTTACTCCCACACGTCCTCTCAATTAATTATACGATTGTGATATATACGGTATTCTTAATCCTTGCATGTTCTCGCCATACCAATAAACGGTAAGAATTCCGAGAAATATACACGAATCTATATCTCTTAACCTGGCTTCCAAAAAAAAAAAAAAAAAAAGATATACCGTAAACATCACTACGACCATGATATATCTGGCGGTCAGAAATATAGTTAATTCCAATGCCGTTTTCTTCCTCTTGATATTCCTTAAATTTACCCTGTCAATTAAAGTAAGCGAAGGCCTCAGGTATCCATACGAGACCGAAACCACTACCAATACAGCATATATAGATAAACTGAGCATCGACCTGGATCTTACCGATCTTAAAAGTAGGTACTGACCAAGCCCTCTGAAATCAGTATACTACGAATATATCCAAGTATACTACGAGGCTTTTCAAGAAAGTATACTAAATATCTTTTGACGACAAAAAAAGTCACGTTCCCTGGAACCAACCAATGCCTCACCGACCCAGGCACGAGAATTCAACCCCGCACAAGATCCGCCTTCGAGGTTTTCGCCACCCTCGAGCCGTGTAGAGACGGTGACCCCCACCAACTCTGGAATACCTCGGGGACCCTGTTCACAAAAGTCAGACAAGAGGACATAGTCGCGAAGGACCCTCGGTACCCCTTCTACGCCATAAACGATACCCACTTCGGATCGCGGTGGGTAAGTAACATAGCTACAGGGCGGTGCATATTAGGTTATTGGGGCTACTCAGGGCAGATAGCGAAGATAGTTAGGTCGGATGTTATCTATCCGAGTGACTTTTTTGGGTACATATATCTTTCGGAGAACTGTTCGGAAGGTCCGCTGTACAACGTGCGCACCGCGCTAGTAGGTGACGGGTAAGTTGGCTCCCTTAGACCGGTTTATAGATTCATCGGCGCGTAGACGAACGCCTTGGACTGTCAGAGTGCTAATCTGTTTTACGTCGCACAGCTACGATTTCAAAGGCGAGGATGCCAACCCTCGCTGGACCTTCTCCGATATCGCAGAGGTTCTCTACTTCGACTACCCGGATCTCCAAGAGGGCAAGCCGAACTCGTGTCCTGAACGAGCACGGGTAGAGAGCGGCACAGGAAACGGACCAAACCCGTCCGAAGCGATATACAGAACAAGAACCCTCATCACCCAGAACGTGCAGAGCATCAACGTCAACGGTACAGAATTTACCCCTGCGATCTTTGGTTGCTCGAATAACACCGGTGCCGCGCTGCCGTCGTTTTCACCGTCACCTATCCAGTTTGCCTTGAATGTATACGGCTACAAGGTAGAAGAGAAGTTGAGATGCAAGGGGCAAAGGCAGCAACAAATAAACGACTGGCAGGCTACGGATGAGCAGCCGTTGCCACCGGATTTGCAGGACTGCGACATAATCCGGCTTCCGGGTGAAATAACCACGCAGTGAGTAAGGTGGTTATCCGTGATATTGCCTGGGAATGAACTTGATGTCATGTATTAGAAACTTCGAAAGAAATTCTTGATATAATGAACCTACTTCTGTGGGATTAATTTGATCTTGCTATCACTTCTTCTATTTGTTTGTATAATAACTACATAATTGCATTATTAAATATAAAGAGCGTTGCGAAGGTTCCAAACACCAATACAAGCATCTAACAGTTACTTGCTAAGCGCAACCATGGATATGCACTAAATACTTACTTAAAGGGGCATCATAACACGGAAAACCTATCTATAGCTATTAATATTCAGATTATTTATAGGCGACATATTGAGAATTGGAAAGGAAGGGTATGTGTAAACAATATTCCAAAAATCATCCCTTTGAGTATACTGTGCTAGAAGGGTATGTTTTTGAATACCATTCCAATCCAGGCTATGTGGTGAGTTTTGCCACCAATATTGTTGTATTAACGCATTATCGTTGTAATATTGTATCAATTGACCGTTCTTGTCCAGCCCAGTAATGTATCGAAATCCATCGACTTGACCGCGTAGGCAAAAAATGCAACAGCCCAACAACGTAATTACTTGCACAACAGCAAATATTGTTTCAAACCCGTTCCAGGGCCATCGAACGTCCAAGCCAACAAAAAATATGGTTTCGAATTTCAAGGACGATATATCGATATTACGTTCGATTAATCCCTTATAATTTATAAAATCACAACCAACCCCCCTCATGGGCTTTGCCGTATCGTTTAGATGTGCGTTTAAAATATACATCGTCTATTATAACACGACGGTACTCAAACAGCGGCAGGCAACGTTGTAAAAAAATATGTTGGAGCTCGTAGTAATAGCGTTTTCATACCTTTGGGGTTTAATCAAGCGAACTAGTTGCCGGTGTATGGCCATCCCGATTGACGCTTTGTACAAACATATATCCTTTCGGTCGGTATCTATGTATAAATATATTCATATCCGCTGTACCAAGTGCCGCACTGAAGGGCGCCGTACGTAGCTAGTGCATTCAATAATTCAACCCATAGATTTATGGGAATCCGAAGATAAAGCCTTTAAAACTTTCCCTAATTATACCACTGCAAAAGTATATATATATATATATATATATTAATAGCTAGACAATCACAAGAAACAAAATCACAATGCTTCCTCTTAAAACCTCCAAAGTCTTCCCCCTCCTTATCGCTTTCATATTTTCAGCCTCTGTAACGGCGCAGATGTATCAAACCTCCGAGTTCCCCAACGAATGGAACACTGATTTCACCGATGCGAAAGACTTCGAGATCGATGCAAATTCTGTGAACCTCATGAGTAAGCCCTCCCTTCCGCGTATCCATAATACGCAACAAAACCCCGATTATATTACGCCCCCTCCCCTTATTTAATAATAATAATAATAATAATATTCAACAGTCAACATTACCATAAACTCCGAGAAATACTGTCTCCGCGACCCCCTAACCAAACCGAATACCTTCAACAGTTCTTCGTACGGCGTTCTCGTCCCCTGCGACGCTGAAGATCCGTATCAGAGATGGAACGCCCGTAGCACCATCTACACAAAGCTACCTTCCGAGACCCACAGCAACTCTTCGCTCCCGGGGTACAGCCCCAAATTTACGTACATGGTTTCTCGCTACATTATAAACCCCACCACGGGGAGGTGCATCTATGGCTCTTGGGGCTACCCGACTGGGGCGGCCGCGAATGGGATGCCGGATTCACCGGATGCGCTTGGGTTGATCTCCTTAGCCCCGTGTCAGGGTACCGGGGAACAAATAATAGAAAAATACATTGTACGGTCTGCGCCCGTGGATATTGGTTATATGTAAGTCTGGTGATCTTTAAAGCCCCCTAAAAAACTTATAAGAAGAATCCGTGGACGCCTCCCTAGACCGCAGTCGTAAATTCTTTCTTTTTCTTTATTTTTTTTTTTTCTTTTTCAAAATACGTATTCTATTAGCCTATGGTTGATATATCGCCTCAGAATTCCAAGATTAAACTAATGATGATGAGCTCTCACAGCATGGGGAAAAAAGATACCCACGACATCATGGAAAATCTCTGGCTGGAACACGGAGACCCCACAAACTCGACCGATTACAACTGCGCCAAACGTAACAAACTCCGGACCTTGATAATCCCGCAGCTGGTGCCGCAGACCATAGACGGCATCGGAAAACACTACCGCGCCGTCTTCGGTTGCGCCGACAGGGTGCCCGCCGACGGCACATCGCTCGCGACATTTTCGTGGAAGAACATGATCGCCTGGTGGTTGGGCGTCTACACGGACAGGTTGAAGGAATGCGACGAAGAGAATCAAAAGATCGTGGCGCTCGATTGGGCGTCCTCGGATGCTTACTTTGACGCGGTGGAGAAGTACGCCGTGTGGGAGCTCTGTCGTGGGCTCGAGCGTAGCGTCGCGGAGACGGTACCGGATTGCAAGGCGTATACGAAACCGGACTTCAAGGAGGGGAAGGATGCACCGAAGAAACCGGACCCGAAGATTTCAGCAGTGAAACTCGAAGGAATTCGAGATTGCAAAAAAGAAATCACTCAGCTATAGTTTGTGAGCATCTAAAATCAGGGCATGCCCGGCGTTTGAGTTTGTAGGTAGCCTTGAATATACGCCATAATCGACATTTCCGTCTCGTATGGCAGCAGGGCACCCAGGGCAGATTCTATAATTCTTATAATAATAATAAAAATAAAATAAAAAGTCTATCCCATAAATACATGGTGCAAAAAGCACCGTACCGTGAAAATAGAACGTTGCACAGCTAAATTCGTAAATTCGAGTTTCGATCTTCTATACTCCAAACCCTTTGCTCCCTCTTTCTTCTCCTTAGTAGATATAATTCTTTGCTCAAAGATATGACTATCCCTTTAGTCTCTCGGTAGTACATATAGCTCCATACTCGACATCCATCTTTCAAATATCACAGAGGACCCCTAAACGTCTTGAGTGTCGACAGGGTACTGGATCTGCCAGGTTTTGATACATTCTGCATTTGTGCTTTCTCGCCTTCGAAGTGTGGTTCCCACACTTCTTAACTACATCCCTTAAGCTGATTTCATCGTAGTCTTATATTTCATTCTGATGTCTCACAGAATCTACTGTTCACTGCATCTTAATTCTCTTTTTTAACGAACACCATGTATGCCTAAGAGTGTCAACATCACACTACAATCAGAAGGAAACAACCAAGAAAAGGAAATAAAAAAACATATCTAGTTCATATTCATTAAAACAAAGAAGAGAGAAGAAAAAGTATAATAATAATATAAAAAAAAGGAGAAAAACAAAAGCGCTCATAGACAACCATCGGTCATAAACCACGCGCCGTAATTTTTTTTGACAGGAAAATCAAAAAAGAAATAAACCCCGTCGGAATGGAAAAAAAGGAACCATAGGCCATATGATTCCGCCCATCTTACACAAGCTCCTCGGTATATACCATATAAACCATCCATAACCTATTCGCCGTTCATACGGTGGGCGGGTAGACTAGGAAAATGCTGGATCTCAAAGAGGAAAAAAAAACGAGACGGCAAATGTATAGTCCTTGAAGGTTCGTTGGTGAATGAAACCAGCGAACTGAAGACTAACACAGCCTTCTAAGCTTTCCACAAACCTTCAACACCATCGCAACCCAACACTCTATTTTCCGCCGGCGTTTCCTTAAACCTCTTCGTGTTGTTGACAAACTCCGCTTCAAAGTCTCTCTTCCTCTTTGCAAGGCTTCTTTTCTCTGCATCCACTGTCTTCAACCTGGATTCACCACTCATGATCATAACATCGGTGGTGCCTGGAGTGAAGTACAGTTTGTATGTATTCACGCATATCTTCAGTTCCAGCCCCTCTTGGATGATAGGTTTCTTATAGCTGTACGAGCCGCTGAGTTCGCAATCCCTGGAGCTGAAAGAGTCGATGGCTTCTGGTGCAGGTAGATTGCGTGGTAGGAATGGCGGCTTCTTGGGCGCTTCGACCCCTTCGGTGGGCTGTGCCATTATGTACGAGTCCACATAGTAAGACCATTTTTCGTCCTTGGTCAGTTTGGCCGTGTGTGTGGGATCCACGCGGAAGAGGAGCTGGATGGCAATCTCCTTTGTATCGGTGTTCTAAAAATCGTGTAAGTTGGAGAGTTTTACAATCTTTTGAAAGAGCAGAGGAGAAACTTACCCATTCAATCCGATACGTGGGCTCCTCGCGCCCGATGTAAACCTCGACATCGCGACGATATGACATTTGAAGTTGGAAATTTGTCTTTTCTTCCGCCCTATCCCTGTCAAAGAGCTTGAGGATTTCGCCACTGTTATCCTTACTATCACTGACGAAGCCCTGGATTGTCTTGTTGAGGGTGGCGATATGTTTGTCAATCGTGTAGAGCTGCCAACCTTTCTGGATATAGACGGAGCGCATTCCATCCTCGAAAACATTGGAATCGATGCTTCCGAGTATGAGTCTCTCAGCGTGATCTAGGACTTGCTGGTAGTAGTTTGCATCGTCTGTGACTGTGAAGAAATCGTCGTACGGCTGAGGAATCAGTCCGAGTTTTCGAGCGGTGGTGTTGTTTTTTCGACGGTTGAGCGTAACTTTGGCCACAGATTCACAATTCTTGACATCAAGGAGGCGTTGGTAGACTATCTGCAACAGCCTCATGAAACAGTAAATTGTACTGTTTGCGAACAAATTATAGGCATTTCGCTCTTTTAGTTCCGAGACAACGATGTCTCTAGCATCAGTGCCTGAAACAGCATTCAAGGCTTCGATCCCATTTGAGGGACGAGATGGGCCAGTGGGATTTATCCAAGTGGCCGGGGCATTCGGGGGAGCTGGCTCCGATTCAAGGCCATCGACCTCCATAAGGTCATCCTCGTTGGAAAGCTCCGGTGTAGAACCGCGACTGCCAGTACCATCCGCCTTGTGTGCTTTGCCACCACGAGATCGTTTGAGGACATCCTGTAGCAGGGTTGACTCCTTGTTTTTACGCTTACCTGAAGACGAATCGGCATGGTCCATATCCACATCATCGTCTGGAGACTTTCGTGAGAAGCTACCCATCGCGGCCTCCACGTCGTCCCTGCTGATTCCAAAGAAGGTCGGAATAAAATTCCTAATGAACGCAGCAATTTTCTGGCGTTCGGAATAGGAATAAGCACCGTCCTTCTCTAATTGAGTGGACAGCAGGCGGCAGATATCCAACAAAACATCGAGATCTGGAAGGCTGAACTTCAGATGATAAGATTTGTCGGTATTCGAGGCGTCTGCGATTTTGTAGAGTGCGTCGATTTCGGTGTTGAAGTGCCGGTTTGTGGTGTTCCTCTTGTCATTCTGCTTGAATGTATTGCCTTGGTGGTCAAGACTCTTGTAAAATATCTTGCCGGTCTGCTCACGCCATACCCTGTTCCACTCTCGCTACAAGGATATCGTTAGCTCGAAATCTATAAGGTTCTAGAGAATGTCTACTTACTTGTGCAAAGCGCCATTCCTCATCTTTCTGCTTTAGCCGCCTGAGAATGATAGGCACAGCAAAGGCCGGTTGTTCGTGCAGCTGCTTGATAGTTTCAAGACCCTCTTCTCTATAGACTTTCTTGATACAGCGCTGATAGATCGTTCGGCTCTGCCCTCCAAGGCCAGGACTCAATCGGAAATTTGCCTTCTCGTCAGCGGTCATTGTCGCGATCCTTTGGTTGATAGGCTCAAGAAGTTGAATCGTTCGAAGATTCGCCTCAATATGAAAATCATAGTCATGCCGCTCTTCCTCAACGCGGTGGAGCATCTCCTCATATTGGTTCTTCTTGTGGCCGACAAACCCAGAATCTTCACTGGCCCATGTAGGGTGGGAGGCCCATTCGTCGTTCAGAACTTCACGACACATATCATCGCGGCCGCTGCATGGTTTCGTGGCTTCCTAGCGGTATGTTAGAGGCTGTAGGGCGACGCTGATGGCTTTGCTAATAGTGTGACTTACGAGCTTGGGCAATAGGCGATAACTAGGACCTAAAGCGCGGCAAACATTGAGCCGGACCTTCTGGCTTTTCTTCAAAGCATTTTGCACGTTGTCCTCGGTCTTATCCTGGACGCCAAGGAAGCGTTTGATCCAGCTGAAGAGTTCCGGATTACTACCGAGGAAGGTTTCCAGCGTGACAACGAGCAACGATTTATCCATGAGGTCCTGGCTGAACAGGTTCAACAATTTCAGGAATTCATTGTAGGTCTGCTTGTTCCCGATATACTTTCTGACTCTATCGAAGAAAGCAATCTCCTCGCTTGTTGCTCCTACTGGATCCGCTGGAAGAAGAGGTGTGGGTGGCGCAGGAATAAGGGTGGGAGAGACAGGAGGTTCTGCCGCCTTATGCATGATTTTAGGGCGCTATGAGAGTCGAGGACGGGTTAGCTAGGCTTGTTTTTCAGGTGAGTGTGGCCCTCTGAGGCCGTGATAGTATGTGCCAAGCAAGGAAGCTATTTCAGGCCAACTGGGAAGCAACAGATAGAAGCCTCGTTTGTTTAAAAAAAAAAAAAAAATATAGATGATTGGAGTGGTTTGATCAAGGTTTGAAGTTGTGATGGGGAGCTAGGGATGATTTCTGAGGTATTGAAATGATGAAGAATGGAAGTGAAGAAATGTGGGAAGAAATGTGATTGGTTGGTTAGGTAGGATTGAATGAGAGCGTTACCTTGTTAGCTGCGGTCCCTCTGGGGCCTGGGCTCGGCCCAACGTTCAGGTCGTGCAACGGGTTGGCTGGCAAAGGTGCCATTCCCGAATCACGTGAATTGGACAGAACTGGCTGCGCCGGGCGCTTTCGCTTCCCGGTGTCCTTGGGAGCAGCCAGAGGAGGTGCGAAGTGACCCTGTGGAGGTGGCCCTCGTCCGCCAGGGCCGCCCATCCCGTTTTGCTGAGCGAGACTACGTCAGCCTTTATTCTTGCCATGTTATTCTAGCAACGACAACCTACCATGTCCCTGAGATGATCATCGGGCTTCTGTCTGGCCTGGGCAGCACTCTCCGGCAAAAACTGCTTGAAATCCTCCAACAGATCCGGTGCAGCATTGAACAATTGGGTTACTTGGCTGTACACTTCTTGAATCGGCTTGCTCTCCCGCTGATATGTCTGCAATATCTCTAGGAAGTTCTTGTAAATTTCCGGTTGCGACGAAAATCGAGTCTATCCATCAAGTTTATCGGGTAAGTAGGGCGGGACGGGCTACGTGGATGCGGTGTAACGCTTACTTTGATCTTGTTGACATAACTAATAGCGTGGTTGAATTCGACCGGACCACGCTTCACATCGGCTCCCGGAGTGAGTGGGCCGTTCGACACCGCCTGTCCCAAAGGCCCATTGGGCGGTGCTTGTCTCATTTGGCCTCCAGGCAAAGGTCCGGACCCATTGGCCGCAGCCACAGCATTCTGTAGCTGGTTAACCGTGTCGACCCCCGAGGGTTGCCCCAACCCGGGTTGAAGCGGCTGTGGTTGTTGAAGATGGGCTGGTTGGTTGGCCATGGGATGCCCTGGACGGCCCTGAGATTGTCCTGACCGCATGGGCTCTCGCTGTGGCTGTTGTTCCGAAGATCCAGTTTCATCCCCATTAAATCTAAACCTGGCCGGTTCTCCCCAGCTATCCTGCGCTCGCCAGTTTCCATTCACCTGCCCAGCGGGAGGAGCAGCTCCCTGCAGGTGAAGATTCGGAGGGACACCCGATGTCGCGGTTGTCGTCCCTTGAGGTGTGGTGACACGAATTGAGTGAGGATCCGAAGGATCACTGGAACACTCGATGCGGTACCCGGGTGGTAGAAAAGTATTGAAGCCCTGAATCAGGTTCGGATTCCCTGCAAAAAGAGTTGATACACGCTCGATGACGCCCGGAGTATCGATACTGATGAACCCAACAGGTCAGCAAAAATCGGAATCGGAATCGGAAAAATGCAAATTATCTAGCGGCCTCTTCAAAAGAGCCTTGCACAAAACAACTCAGATAGGAATACTGCACATACGCTTGGCTCTTAAAGTCTTTCATGATATCCAAGAATTGATTATAAACATTGGGGTGTTCGGCGAATTGCACCTTAACCTGATCAAGATAAGACAATGCGTCCTTGACATTGAGAGGACGGTAAGAGGGGGGCATTGGAGCTTGGGCGCCCAGTGGTATGTTTACGAGACCAGCGGGCTGGGCATTGACGATTGTTGCAACGGCCTCCTGGTGTGATTGAGGCGGTGGAGGGCCGCCCTGTGGTAGCTGTGCTAACGCTTGAAGGGGGTGCGAAGCTATGGCGGGGAGCGGCTGGGCGTTGTTAGACGGTGGGATGGGGCCAAGCCGGTCCTGAGGTTGAGCAGAAGGCTGCTGCTGAGGATTCGGAGGATGTGATGTATTATACATATGCCCAGGGCCAGGTTGCTGCTGCTGTCCGATTGGACTCGCGAGTTGCGACATCTGGGAGTGGGGTGCTCGTGTTTCGTGGGGTGGACGGTCCAGAATGTGAGGGTGGGGAGGTCCCTGAGGAGCCCCTTGTAGCGATGGGAGAGGATACGGAGGCTGCCCCGATGAGAGGCTGGGGAGGTGAGGAAGTTGTGACTGCTGTGAGGCCTGTGGTCCAGCTTGTGATGTGGGTGGAGGCCCTTGATAAAAATTCCCTGCGATGAAAAATAAGTGCGACACGCCGTTAGCACACCCCAGAAAAACCGACGACCCAACTAACCACCGGCGATCAAAAGAAGGCCCAGAGCCCAGAAAAACTCGGAGTTTACGGTCAAGGATTCGGTGGGAGAAATGATATGACATCCGACGGATATCCTATTCAGTGGTGGGTCCGGGGAGCCTTTAGGACGGCATACCTTGCGAAGGTGGTGGCCTACGACGATTCCCCAAAATAAAACAGATGATTAGCTAAATGTACAGCCGGCTACGGGGGAGACGAAGAGAACCATTCCATGAAGCAGTGGACATACTGGTAACGGTGTATTCCGCCGGGAGACTGTCTGCCAGCCTGGGACTGGCTAGGCGGGAGATGACCGGGTGGTGGAGGCTGTTCCCGCTGGTCGGCCGGGTGCCAGCTTTCTTTCGCCGACGTCATTTCGTCGGGAGAACTGTAAGGTCCCTGATTGTCGTCGTCCGAGTGTTCAAGAAGTTTGGAGACCAAGTGGTATCGCTGTCGGACAAGGACGAGTTCCTAAGGAGGTTCCGAGGTGGTGGGAGATGAAAAAAAAAACCCAGCGCGTCGCGAGGAGAGCAGGGAAAGCGAGGCAAGGAAAAAGGAAAGAAAAAAAAAGGAAAGAAAACTTGGACGGGGTAGAAAGAGCGGAAATCAAAGTATGACCTCTGTAGAAAGGATATCAACGTCGGTAAGCTGGTCGCCCGCTGGAGGACCGCTGGAGAGGTGAGAGTTTACCGGAAGGTGGTGATGGAGGAGATGGAGATGGTGGTGATGATGATAGGGTGGAGATAGAGAAGACAAGACGGGGAAGAAAAGGAAGGGAGATTTGGGCCGGAGCGTCGGAGCGCTGTGCAAAAAATGCGTTGGAGCCGACAGAAAATTACTATGATAGGAAAGTCGAGGGGGGAGCGCTAGCCTGATATGGAAATGCACGCGTTTCATCGGCCGCGGCATTTTCCGCTTGGAACAGATTATGTAATCTCACATGACCCGATGCACAAGCTGGGCAGGACTAAGGGCTCCACTATATATATATTATATGCACTGGACTATTAGGTCGTATCAGACTAAAACTACTGGTGTTTTTCTTTTAGCTATATATATGCATGTACGTATGCGTTTTTTAGTGGCGCGAGGAGAGACTTCAGGAGCTATGCATTGATATAGATGCTAATATAACAGCGACGAAAGAAGAAGGAGAAGGATGAGGAAGAGGAGAGGAAATCAGACTAGGGGGATAGTCTCGTGGAAGAACAGAGCTGTATATAAAATAAAATAAAATCCGTGTTGAAACTCCTCGGGACGCCTGAGAATATGAGAGGAATGTGTCGCTCAAAAGCTCTAGTCTTTCTCTATCTTTCTTCCGTTTCTTTTGAAATTTATTTCTTCCTTTGTTCAGGGTTTCTCCAAGGAAGGCTCGGGGGGGTAGTCCGGTGAAGTCTTAGCCTGAGGCTCGAGGGTGCAGCCTTCGTCTTCCGAGTTTCTACGTATAGTATAGAGCTCTCCACGAGGCCGGATCCGTTTATGGACATGTGAGGTGAGAATCTATCGGTATTACAGCTATTTCCAGGGCTTGGGGGAGTGGGTGGGGGGTTTTTTGTGCGGAACAGAAGACAACGTGGAAGGTGCTGTTCATTGACCGTAGTTCTTCGGGCGTCTACAGACGGGAAATCACAATTTTAGCGTTCAAAATAAGACGATAAAGATTCGCCCTGTCAAGTGGAGGGGGAGATTGACTCACTTGAAGAGAAGAATATGAGGTTCCGGCGCATGGACTTCGTAATGCTCCCAGCCGAGAGACTAAGATTCAGTTGAACAGCGATAATCAGCTCAAGATCGCCCGGTATGGAGAGTAAAAGGTGTGAGGACGGGCGACGTACCTGTGTGATTCCCAGCCCACGCCACTCTTCCTCCTTTAGAATCTTCAGGACACCATTGCTATCCTTGTAGTCGTCCGGGATCCTATCAAGCATGGCCTTCGGGAGCATCACATGGCTGCGAAGCGACGATTAGTATCTTTGTAGAGAGAGAGAGAGAGAGAGAGAGAGAGAGAGAGCGCGCGAGAGATCGGCAGTCGGGTGGTCTACGGAATCATACCGGTATTCGTATTTGCTGTCCGAGTACCTGTCGGAAATGTGTTAGAGAGATGTAAAGGGAAGAGGAAGAACGGGGAAAATTTTTGAATTCGCGAAGACTGGGTGGAAGGAGGGGTGGAAGTATGTATACCTGGCGGAATAATTAATTTCGCCAACGAACTCCTCGAGTCTTGCACGTTCGGCCTCTGTGAGTCTCCTCGGCTCGGATGCAGCTTGACGGTGGTGGTGACGAGACATTGCAGCAGCTGTGTTATAGAGAGTAATTGAGTATATATGTCGATTCGAACGGTATTTTCCTTGCTGTGATTGGAGCTGGAGCTGGAGCGGCAGGTGGGTTAGAGGGGAGAGAGAGAGAGAGAGAGAGATGGAGAGAAGCTTCAGGAGCCGTTCGATTCTGTGGTCTTTGAGAAGGTCAAAGGATAAGGACAGCCAGAACTAAGAGATGCGGTTGGAGAGATATTTTTGAGAGAGCGAGAAAAAGACAGAGAGAGAAACGGAAAAAAGAAGGAGGGCGAAGAAAGAACTGTGACGATGCTGAATTGGAAGCCCTGTGCGATGCCTCGGTGCTGGAGCAGGCAGGCTGGCAGGCTTTGGAGGGGTTGTTTTGTGATGGACAGATAACAAGCGACAGAGAATTTTGGTGGTCAAAGAATCAGAGAGAGAGAGAGCAAGAGAGAGAGATCGAAAGAGAATTAGAGAGAGAGAGCCACACACGTAAACAAACGGCCGAGCACAGATTAGATTTATTATTATTATTGTTACCATCATCAACGCCGGTCCTGCTGACTGACAGATGTGCAGAAAGAAACAGACTCCAATTTATACCTACTTAGTCATCAAAGAGACAATTGTATGTATGTCTGTCTCTTTGAGTAGCATGCCATACTACGCCACAGGTATATTTTCTATGAGGGTCCGTAAGATGCGTTGTGCGGTCCGTCGCGATAGAGTTGGACCCGGGGACCCAGGTACCTTGCATGAAAAGGTCCCCCAAAACCAAAAAAANAAAACCTGGCCGGTTCCGTGTGTGGTCTAATTTGCTTTCCCGTCGCCGTCCAGTCCAGTCCAGTCCAGTCCAGTCCAGCTCAGTCCGGTCCAGTCATCAACGAGGTTTCCAGATAGGTCATCGAAGGGGCCTGGTCGTTGGAAGCTCGTCAGGCAGGACATCTCCGCGACGACATCACATAGGATTCTCTAGCTCTGTCATCGGCCGTATGAATCGTACTCTCGCCGTCACTCCCTATTTCTCTGGTGACAAGAATCCATCTCTATCTCCCTCTCTCTCCGTGCGTCTGTCTGTCTGTCTGTCTCTTTCTTGGTTTCTTTCTTTCTTTCTTTCTTTCTCTTCTCTTCTCTTCTTTCTTTGTTTCTTTCTCTTCTTTCTCTTCTTTCTCTCCCACGATCAACCACGCACGCACAAACACTACATACCACACACCCACACACCCACACACACAAATACATCCACCTCCCACAACAACTCGGAACCAGACACACACAAAACCCTCCCGGCTTGTCGGTCGCGAAGTCCAGGCATCTCCAACCAACCCCATCGACAGCTGCCCCCCCCTCCCCTCCCCTCCCCTCCCCTCCTCCATCACTCCGTAAAAACTTCCCCCCCCTGCCATCAGCTTGCATTGGCCGCTGCCTGCCGTCTTTCCGAGAAACGGACGCCCCCAAGAAAAACACTACCCGACGACAATCCTCCTGTGCTCTCGCGTCCAAGCTCGGCTCTATCCCTGACAGAATCGCACTTCGGAGGATAGAGCCCGCAGACCATCAACCACATCTCCCCTTCCGACCTTTTCTACCGTATCTATCCGGTCCTGCCTGCCCTGTCTCCCCCTTTGCTTTGTGTTTGACGCGCTCCGAAGGACTGTCCGTCGAGGATTGGAGTGAAACCTTAAACCGTTTGCTGCGATCCATCAGTAGCCGAACAACATGCGGAGGACAACCAAACGAAAGGAACAGTCCGGGTCCCCCACCAAGGACAGCGACTCGTCTAAGAGAATGCGACAGACGGCTTCAGTAAGCAAACACCCAAAATACCTTTAGATACATATAGATATAATATACATAGCACCGGTGATACGTAAACCTTCGTGACGGGGAGAAGAAGAAGAAGAAGAAGAAGAAGAAGAAGAAAGGGAAAGAAGAAAAAAAACTAACCCGGTGTATTAACCATCCCAAGCCTGTCTCCTTCGATCTCTCCGAAGCCCGGTCCGTTGCCGACTTTGGTAGAGCCGTGCTGAAGCTGATAAAAGAATCAACGGATAGCCGACGGTGAGTTCGCCTTCTTGTCCTGTCCTTTCTTCGCCTCTCCCCCCCTCTCGTTGCCCTGTACGTGTTCGGTGCCTTTCCCTGTCGTCCATCTTCACCGTCGGTTGTCCGTCGTGCCTTGGAGTTGTTCCGAGTCAAGAGCCTGAAAACGGAGATTGATGAGGTTGGAAGGAAGAGAAGAGGGATTAAATGTGGAAACGAGACCCGGCACCGTTTTTTTTGTTTTCCCTCAACCTCCCTTCGTTGAGATCAGAACAGGCCCGACTGACCAACGTGCATTGGCGGCCTAGCAGCGGAAATCTCATTGCATCCGACTTTGAGACTCTACCTCCCAAGGTAAGTTCCCTCAAATACCTTACCAGGAAGCTCGCTCAAAGGCTTCATTGGACCCTTCCCTCTCGGCTCTGTGATGTCTTCTGCAGCTATCCGTCCCCATCGCCTTGGCGGGAATGCCTCGGGCTTCGTACCTGCATATGCGGACACACGGGATGTCGCTGCTGCCCCGGCTTCTTCACGGGAAACATGGATCTGGGCTAATTCCACAACCTCTTGTGTTGTTCCGACTTCCAGGCCTCCTTGCCCGAATACTACACGGTCATCCGGAATCCCATTGCCCTGGACACAATCGAGGTAAGTCTTTTTTCGATACATCTATCTATAATCGGGATCCTCGTCCGTATTATACGTGCTTCGCTAACAATTTCTGCGTTGGACGTTCAGGCGAAACTCGATTCGTATCAATCCGTCCAGGAGATTCTCGATGACTTCAAGCTCATGGAGACGAATGCCAACACCTTCAACAAGGCTAACTCTCTGATCGCTCAGTACTCAACGAAGATTCGCTCCATAGTCGAGGAATCCGTCGCCCTGTTCGATGCATCTGCCAAGGTCTCAAGCGAAGGCCCGGGTGGGGAATCCGGTCCGTCCTATACGGTTATTCAGGATACACTGCTCGGTGTCGTGAACAGCATTCTCAACGAAGTGAAGGACTCCAGGTAGGCTCCCTATATAATAAATTGAAGCATCTTTGCACAAACTAAGCAACCTTCCCAACCTCTTCACAGTGGGGAGAGCTTCGTCGGTGACTTTTTCACATCGCTTGTTCCCAAGAAGAAATTCCCGGACTACTACCAGATCATCAAGAACCCGATCTCGCTCAAAGAAATCCAAAGGAATCTGAAAAACGGAACATACCCCCACGAGACCATGGTAACGGCCTTCGAGGACGATATCTACCTCATGCTCTCTAACTGTGCCGAATACAACGAGCCCGAAAGCGAGGTAATGAAAGACGCCAAGGTTCTAGAGGTATGCATAAGAGCTATAAGCACAGTCACAGCTATCGAAACGCTAACCTGCGATCCAGGCGTGGTTCGTACCAGCGATGGCCCAGAAAAGAAAGGATCTCAAGCTGCCTCCTAGGACCCTGCCCCCGGAAGTTAGCCGGGCCCAGAATCAAGTAAAATCCGAAGACGTTATCATGGAGAACGGTATCGAATCCAAGCCTCGGATCATCCTAAAAATGAACGGGGCGAAGAAAGCGGGAAGCCCCTCATCTGCACTCGGCACCAACTCCAGGCAGACGACAGCGGCCTCGACTCCTGCCGCACTGAGCTCCGCGCAGTCGCCGCCACCAGTCGTGGATTCGTTCTCCCGGAACCCGTTCCAGACATCCCGCTCCCCTCACCCAGCCGCTGCCAGCCCTGCGAATATCATGCACGAGCAGTCGTTGTCCCCAGCGGTTACTGCAGCTACACCGGCTCAAACCCCACAACCGAGCCAGGCAGCATCTGCCCCACCAGTTGTGCCTGTGAAGCAAGACCCAAAAATCCCAAGGTACTCTGAGTTCCGACTGGGCTCACATGCCATCAAGAATGGGTTGATTGTTCAGCCGGCCGAGCCGTCAAGCTACTCGATCTTACGCCGCCCTGGGACCTGTAAGTCACGCTCTCACACTGCTCTATGCATACTGATATACTTATATGACCACCTTCAGCGGAACGGGATTCACCAATTCAAGCCATCAAGTTCACCGCCCAACCCGACACCAAAGAATCACGAGTTATCCCGATCCGATCCGAAAAGGATAAGTGGAGATGCGCCTCGTTGATTCGCTTGAACCCGGGGGAGCCCAACGTTCGCTTCGAGATCTATCCCCATCCAAAGCTCTTTTCCGGCCCGTTCGGAATATGGGTCCAACACCAGGGCCACACCCCGACCCCCCTCCAAGTTCCCGCACCAGAATCAGGAAAGCTTTGCACTTATAACATGCGGATAACTCCCGGCAAAGAGAACATTCTCGAAATTATCGCAGACATGATGACTACCGACGATCAGGGCAGAGAACGTGTCGAAAAAGCGGTGTTCTGGTTCAGCCTGCTCATCCTGCCTAATGTTTCAGCATAAGGAGGCCAGCTGCGGGTCTGATGCAGGCGAGGGAACAATCATCTTCCTCTGCCTTACGGCTGACATCTGGATCATCTAGATATCCCCAACATCAGACCGAATTTGCACGCTTCAACGCTCGAATCTTTTTTTTTAATGCATTTTTATCCCGTATTTCTCTCAAATCTGCAATGCCGGTGCCCTGGCCAAAGGACTCTACTGGTGTCCCGATTATTTGTGTCCTTCGTAGCATAGCCTTTGTTTTTCTTCCCGTTCCTCAAAAAGGAGTTATTTGTCTGAAGTAACTTTACTACTTCGTGGAGGTTAGTTTGCGAGACTGGGACGACTTTCACCTTTCTCCGATTTCTTCTATCCGTCCTGCTTAGTTCCCGCCTTCGATCTTTCTAGTTGCTCTTACATTTTTGCCCAAACTCCCCTGGGCCGTTAACATCGATATTGACACATGTGCCTTATTTTCCTTTTTTTTATAAATACAATCCCGCTATTTCACCCTTTCTCAGTTTCACTACTCATCTATCCATCAGCTTTTCGATGTGTCGGCGGATGCATCTGGCCTCACAATACAAACTTGTCTAGATACAAGACTGCTTGGTTTCATTATAGATGTACCTATCAAAATCAGTTTAGCTGCTTGTGCCCCCCCTCTTTCTTTCTTTCTTTCTTTCTTTTTTTTTGTTGATCAAGGGTCACATGTATTATACCAACAGATCACCTTTTTTTTTTTGGTTCTTTTGATAAATATTTGGTCTCTTACGGTTACTAAAATGGCGCAGAATATACAACAATTCTTAATCAATCCGTTCTACCTAGTCTCGTGACTCCGTCTTGAAGTCACCCCCATATAGATGTATCGCGTGTGATCTGCATGCGTTGCATACAACAAAAAGTTATATTAAATTCAGCACCCTGACGATCAGTTAAAAAACGTGTTAGTCAGCAGTGCTACAGGGATGACCCACGCAACCTTTGGAGGCTACTCCGCTGAACCACGGGTCTAACACCACCAAAAAGCCACCGTTTAGCCTTAACTATAATTTATATCTTTTTATTATCGTAAACTGTTAAGCCACGTCGTTACTCGCTTGGATAAAGTGCACCTCCGATGATAGTGTAGAGTTCACGAGCCGCGGAATACGAGATGGATATTTGTACTGAAGACTTTTGAAATAACTGGGTTTTTGTATTTTGTCAAAAAAAAAAAAAAAAAAAAAACTATAACTATATAACTGTAGGTTTTTGTATCCTTCCTTTTGAGCAGTTAATTTGAGCGGATTATATCTGATCTAATCGAAATTTTATCGATACACCCCAAGATGTCGGTACGTCGGATCTCAATGCGTCCAGTCACCATAACGTACACTTACAATAATTTTTAACAAGAAGGGGATATCCTGGTCGTTCGAGGCCATTTCTCGGGCTAGACTCTCATATTGATTAAACTGATCTTCTGATTTTTCTTTTTCCTATATTGGAATATTTAGATTCGAATTTTCCATCGAATCTACCCGAATCTCCACGCCGTGCACCTGATTATAACACCCTTTTTTGTTTCTGTTCTAGATACTGATCTGCATTGTATACATCTGACCGATCCGGTGGTAATAATATAATAACTCACTTTTTGGCCATGGATATGCTTGTACACAGTACTTTGATTATGGACGTTCGGAGGAGAGCTCGCTATATTAGATCTGTTATACATAAAGTAAGCAAGTGCTTACTCACATATCGATGTGTTTTTCATGCAGGCTTTTATCGCACGAATTACGAATAGCGCCGGTAAGCAATATCGAACTGCGCTCTGCTTG
>JAJTTS010000001.1:2467619-2597296 GCA_036971165.1 Arthrobotrys iridis | reverse complement strand
AGATAAACAGCATCAGGAACTAAATTCGTGTACAGTAAGTATATATATGCTCGAAGCCCAACTTTTGACAAAGCACCGGCGCCCGGAATTATATATACTGAAAGAACAAAAATAAATGCGGAAGATTCTCAAGACCTCAAGGTCTCTTGTGATCAGATCCTAGTCCTCATGCAAAATCAAATATCTCCCCCCGTTTTATGGCTTCTATTTCAGCCCTGTTGAAAGGATCCCTCCCGTCGAATGCGGCATCCTTCCTTTCCCTGCTGCTGAAGGTCGTAATGTCCAGCTTGTCACCCCCAAAATCTTCACAGAAAGACTTGTATTTTTTCAACTTCGGCCTAAACTTGAAGGGGTCGGCATTAGGCCCTCTGTTGGAAGCTGGAACGGGGAGATCAACGTCCCCTTCCGCGCCCGCTTCGCATTCCTCGATGATGCTCGCGATATTCTCGGGGCCGGAAAGCTCGATGTTGTATTTCCTCGCATAGGCGAGAATATAGCGTGCAAAGCTGGATGGTAACCACTTCTTCCTGTCTCCCTTGGGGCCGAGGTATTCAGGTCCGTCATCCATTTCCAAGCAGTCGTTGCTATGGAACACCTGCTCAGCTAGCATCCACAATCCCATAACTATGCCAAGGTTTTTGATCCTGCTATCCGGGGCGAGGAGTTCTTCGCGCTCCAGTCGGGCGAGCATTGACATGAACATTCGAGCGAGTACACCGCAGAGTTCATCGACCCTCTTGCCATCGTCAATCCTAGACAAAAGATTGTCAGTATTTGAACACAGGAATCGATCTAATGAAGGTTTGAAGAATTACCTATATACCCATGACGCTGAGTTGGTCGGAATAAAGTAGCCCAAAACTTCGCAAATAACCCATTGCTCGTCCATGTTATCCTTCGCCTCTAGGAAATCGAGGATGAGGTTTTCAAAAACCTCAACAACACCGTAGGCAGAATGGTCATTATACGTGTACATATCGAACAAGTCGGGGTTACGTAAGTCGCAATTGGCGCGCTGGTCGAAGAACTTGCGACGTGCGGCGAATGTTAACTTCCAGCGATGATCTGGGTACTCTTCAGCGGGCTTGCCGCAAATGCATTTTCTACCGCCGTCACACTCATTTCCGCGAGACCTATTGTTGGAATTATCCTGTCCTTCTTCGGTTTCGTCTTCATCTTCATCTTCACCTTCATCCTCGTCTTCATCTTCGTCTTCATCTTCATCTTCATCTTCCCATGCTTCTTCTTCGAACGGTGATTCGCACAGGCAAACGTATTTATACGCCTTCACCGGATCTCGAGTAACGAGTTTATAGCCATAATCAATATTCCCAGATCCGGAAACCTTTGCCCAACGTTTGCTTCGCTCGATTGGGGGTAGCTGCTCAGCTTCTCTGTCACCGTTGTCGCCGTTGTTGCCATCATCATGCGAACGCGGCATTTGGGGAGCATTACCCGAGTTTGCAGGCGCGGCGCGTTTGGGCGGCATGGTAACACAGGATGAATACGAGGGGTCCGACGCCCACGCGATATAATATATCAATAAAGTTATAAACTGATTGAAAATTGTTGAGCAAAAAACTTTTTGAACAATGATCACGAAAAAAAATTATAAAATATATCTCAAGACACGAAAAAAAAAGATATTGACACCAGATTCCTACTTGTTTACAATCGCGTGTCTAGCTGTTCCGCTTGAAAACTCCTTTTGTTCACCCCCCTTAGCTTCCGTCGCGGGCTAGCTAAGTGGGTCGTGACGTCTTTTCTCTCAACACCCCTGTTTATCTGTTCAACTGATATCATGATTGGCGTCGGAACCTTGCGTTTAGGACCTTTTGAGTCGGTTAGACCCATCTATAGAAGAAAAAAAAATTAAAAAAATTAAAATTTTTTATTAAGCTGCCATAATTAGGAAAACTTAGTGGATGTTTCTGCAACTTGTAAAATCCGATAGTAAGAATTCGGAGGGCAACAGAGGATATCCGGATTCGGATGCAGCTATAGCGAAAACCTAGTGCTGCACTTTTTTTCTGTTTCCCTACCCTGAGACGCCGTTAAACTGTGAAACATTGTGGGGAAAGGCAGCCAGCGAATCGAAAGGGAAAAACGTCCAGACGTAGTCCCGTAAGCTGACAAACATCAAACTCGGAGTGGGTATGACAGCGATGAGTCGATTTCAAAAAAGTCTTGTCCTATATATCCATAGTCAATAGTCAGCGGTATATAAGCATCTGCTGTCATAACTTGGCAACATTGGGGTTGATGATACGAAACCATTTGAATGTGGGGATATGTTTGGCGAGAGCTCGCTTGTGATTCGGAAACTATCGAATTAGCCACAAGTTGCCATATTCAAGTAGCCTTTTTTTTTTTTAACCCTTCAAGGAAGTCTGTGTAATATTGAAAAGGAAAAAATGCTATTCATTTGTCTCGTGGACCAGCCCGTGACCTTCTCGCTTTGGGCGGTGCTATATGATAGAAAGTGGCTCAAGTTGAATTTAAGCGTATTTACCCGGGGCATGTACATATATATTGGATATACGGAAAATAGTATTCAAGTGGATGTATATTGAAGTTAAACCCCATAAGAAAGGGAAGAGACGATCCGGGGAAGCGAGAATGTATAGCCGAGAGCTTGAAAAATGTTATAATTGTAGTGCTGACACCTGGATTCAAGGCTAAGGAAGGATATCCAAGTAGACGTGAAGCCCCGCAGAAATACTGGCATCACGAGGCACGAAGCATAGGGAGGCCTTAGGGTTCGACAAAAATAGAATTCGGGCGTATTCGCCTCTCGATTGGAGATCAAGCCGATTCTCCAGATCATATTGTACCACGGTCAACCATGTTGTTGCGGGGTTTTGTCAAAAAAATTATTCATATAATGCTTTTTTATTAGAAAAGTGGGCCAATGGACTCGAGGCCAGAGTGGACGCCCCGTTAATTGAACATCCTATGAATGCCCGGGCGCCCGAAGATGTCCGAAGGCAAACCGTTGCCTCAAACCCGAGCAGGTAAGTCCTCTAACTTCGGAAGTACCCGTGCTACACTACCTCGACAAGGAATCCGTGATACATTCATGCACAAGCGATACCAGGTTGCTGACAAAACTACGACCGAGTTGCGTTAATGTTCTGCTGGAGACAATAATGCCACACGGACGCAATCGCAGAAACTTCGGTGTCCCTGGTACTATGGTATATACGTGTGACCCGAGGTATCCCGCGAGGGTTCCGAGCATCGATACATCGAGCGAAGAGGTTCTCGCGGAGGATGGGAGCCTAGGGAGGGTGTGACGGTACGAGCCAGGCGATTACGAAATAGCACGGTTGAACTGCGCCATTTCACGATGTATCAAAAATTTTTTTTTTAAGGCTTTAGCATTAGAATAGCTTAAAATCACGGGTAGATCAAAATCTGTCGCATATATTCGGGTATTTCGGCACATAAACATATTGATCTCGAACATACAGATGCAGGGGTCGACCAGCCCACCTCGAGCCTCATAGTTCGCTTGGATACTTTTAATAAATTTGCCCACGTAGCGCATTTACCGTGAAACGGAATGTCTCAAGGGACTGAGGTGCATGAACATGATATCGTAGTACCAGCCAGGCGCTGTAGCAATATGTCTTGTCGAGCAATGGCCATGAGTTCGAGGCTGAGTGGTAATCTGTTTTTAGAAAGAAGCTCAATCGAGTCTCCAGCCACGACGGTCAGATATCAAGGTCTGATCGCGGCGTCAAATATGGCTCGTTCTGGAGCTCCCCCACATCTAAACCAGCATCATGATATGCAATGTACCATCATCTGATCAACTTCGAAAAGGTAGAGAGGGCGGGCGTTAGATTAAAGTTCTCTTTCAATTTGTAAACAACTTGTCCGGTTTCGATTGGATTCGAAGGCCCAGACCTCTGCAATATCTCCAAAGTTGCCATTTCTCTAATCTCTGCAATTTTGAACCTTCAAAATTTTTTAAGCGATTGGTTACGTAGATATTGCGTTGCATACGTGATATTTCTTTAGCTGTAATTGGATAAGGAACATGCCCCCACACGCCGATGAGGCGGCTTCGAATAACGGCGTCTGCAGAAGTTCCATCCTGGGTGGGAGCATTGCGAAGCTGCGAATTGCTTCGGACCTGGGGTAGTCTCAGGTAGGACAAACCGCGATGGGCTCGGGTGCCTATGCATCAAACAACTATAAACCCTGCAATATGCAACGATCCCCCAATCCTCTATTACGAGGAATTATAGCAAAGTAAAAAATTTTCTAAAAAATTTCCCTGTGTCGCTCAGGCTCCGATAGGTTGAAGAAGTTTTCTCGTAGACTGATTTCTTCTGGACAGGAGATTTGAGTTCATGCAATGCACGGTGATTAATGAGAGGAAAAATAACATGTTTTCGTCTATGCGAGGGCTGCTGAAGCGGATTCTGAGGTAATAGAATTTTTTTTCCGCTTCGGATAAGCGTTCCTGGTCCACGGAAAATGCCCCACATGAACACGTACTTCGTTGCTCCAAGTTGCATATTGCAGGGTGCACGGGAGTATTCATGTGCCACTGAGTTCGGGAAGAGAACGTCAGAATTCGCACAAAATTGCACAAACTGTAATCAAAGAATTAGTGCTTCACGGATTTCAGGTTTCGTTGGTGTGCCACGATTTGTATAACGGGGCGACGCTCTTATCGATTATCGATATGAAACAAAGGGTTTTTTTTTTTTTTTTTTTNTTGGATAGAAATCCCGAAGATATTGATTGAGGTTAGGCGTTCTATCAGGATAGCTGAGCCCAGCCCAGCCTAGAATGTATGTATAAAGCCCCCCAAACCAATCCTCATATCCATGCTGCAGATGTTCTGAAAACTTGGTATCCGTTACCGAACGAACCAATTTCCCCAGAATTTCAAGGATCATAGAGCTCTTCAGTATATTGGCGGAGCAATGTCGGTATCACTCCTGTATCATTTTGCTTGTTTGAATCTTTATTTTCCGCAATTTGGAATTTTGGCGGAAAATCGGGACGGAAAAGGTTTGATGCGCTACATGATTAACGCCAGAGTGATCGAGGCTAATTAAGAACCATCTGATGATTCAACCGCTATCAACTCTGTCTATCACGTAGCTCAGCGTCAGAGCGTGGGATGTGAAAACAGCGCTGCACATTTCTGAGGTCCCGAGATGTTGATATGTAATAACATCATCCCTGAATTACCGCTTTCTGAGTTGGCGGATTGAGGCATCATATCACCGCTAAGCGCTTTTGAAATCTGCAGCACATAAAATATTCCACATGACTGATATCATTTTTGGCAAATTTCCGCTTGATCATTAGGCGGAGTTGTGACCTAAGTCCCAATTGTTCCCTTGTTCAAAGTCAATCCAATTCTGGTCGAGACGGCTGCAGAGACATGGCGGAGACCAAAAATCCCTGTGCAGATCATTGTCAGTGTTACTATACTCCAGACGCCCACCAAAAATCGCACACTGCATTAAGTCCTGCATGATGCAAGGTCAAAGCTTTCACTCTGCTAGGCTAATAGAAAAGATACCGTTGAAAGTTTGTTTTGATTGGTCGTATCTGCGAGTCGACCCGCCAATATCACTCATCATGGTACCCCGCCATGGAAAAGACGACGAAGTGGTGAAGGGCAAACCGAATGGCGGGTTCATGCGAGATCGATTCATAGCACTAATTCGAAACTGGTTCAAATAGTCAACGATATCATTGACGGCTGGTATTGCCAACATCAGTATATCGCAGTTACAATCTTTGACTAACCGCGATTCTGACCAGCTAGCGGCATGAAAAGGCCCTTGTTTCAGTGGTCAATTGACTATGAGCTTTGACATCATTTGACCTATCAGGATTCTCCTGTGAGACGTTGACAGACGGGCGGATGGATGGAAAATCACTCAGAGGTGCAGGCCTTGCACGGGGACCCCGAAGTCCGGTCTTATGTCGAAATGGCAAACGGCTGGCCCCACAATTGAATTGGCCCGGGATGGCTGAGTTAGCGGGAAGACCCGTACGAAGGTCGGAATCACTCACCACATCCCCCCCGAGTTTTGCGCCGGGGCTCTTCCATATTGATGCAGAGTGTTTGCTGCAGGAAACCGTGTGATTTTGGCTGGAGGAAGGATATTTAGAGGAGTGTGCAAATTCCGCGGCTGGGGTATCAGCTGATGAAATTCACACACAAAAAAAAAAAATTTTAGCATGTCGAACTTGAGAAGAGAGGTAAACCTTGGTAGTAATGCCTGTCGAACACGTATGCAGGTTTTTGGAAGCTCGTGGGGAGGGCTCTAGATGTAGCTTCCTATCGAATTTATGCGGAGAGCATCAGCGTCCGTGGCCATTACCCGTGAAGTCGCTTTTCGGGACACCGGAGAGAAAGGTCGTCCTCCCGGATGGTTCGATAACATGCCTGATTGAGAAGCTGTTGATCGATCTTGCGCAAGTCCTGTGGGTGGAATTTTAAAACTCAAAGCCTGCTTTTTAAAAATTAATTTCAGTTGGGGTATATTATCGGTTCTCAGCTCCAACCGTCAAAAGATGACCTGTCACTCGTTGCTGTATCTATCCCGACCACACTAACTAGAAGTTGGTCGGAGCCGATATGCAATATTATGGCTTGTTATAGTTCTCCAGTGTTGTTCCTGGAAATATATTGCGTTCGGCCCCACGCGCAGTCTTTGTTGAACTCGTCGCATTTCTGGTGGCCTCGATTCGACCCCGACTAGGGGAGTTCGGCTCGACTGTTAGCCTTAGCTATCAAAACGCTATCGTCTGCGCATGGATCCGTGCTGGGCCATTGCATGTGGGGTCCCTGGTTGCCGTTGCCTTACTCCAGGCATTCCTGCGCTCCAACTTCGGATTTTCTGAACCAGGAGTAGGGCCTGTACACGGTGCAATGCGGGTGCCAACATCCCAAAGCACGTGCCTTACGCCGCCCAGTTCACGATCAAGTTATTTCCCACCAACCATGTGTGGGGCGGTTGACAGGAAAGCTGGTTTCACAGTTCGGGTCGGAAGGGCCAGTCGTTGTGGAATTATGTCCCAGCTCCGAGATCTCGCCCTGATGTACCCGACACTGGTTTATTCCTTGCATTAGCCAGAATGATAGTGACTGCTCAACCCGTATGATTTGCATTGCTGCTGCCTCTCTTCCGAGCTGGCTGTAATCTCTCCGTGTAATCCACGAAATAGAAACCATCAACGGTGGCAGCCGGGTAAATAAACCAAAGGCATAACACAATACAAACCCGGGTTTATACGCGGATATATCCATCAACCAATGCTAACCTTCACACTTTGTTCTTGAGCTCGCTTCAAGGATGGTCTCCCGTAATTCCTTGGAACTCATCATAAGAAAAATGGCTTATTGATCATAAGGTGGTCCAGAGTGGTGGGATAATGGAGAAGTCCCATGATCGACACGAGGATTATATTCGGCAAAGTATGAGCATGCCACGTTCGAGGATCTTCCTCGTACCCTCATGCAATACAAAGGGACTACCTGGAAGTTTTCGGCTGGTGGACCATCTTGGGTAATTACCCAGATTTCGTCCGAACACCAGGCGGTCGATTTTGATTTGAGCAAAGGCTGTTTTGGGTTTCTCTCACATACATCTGTCGCTTCGAATATCTCTGTCACATACTGAGGGTCTCCTATTGGTTGGTTGAGCGAACTCTCCGCTGTATTGGAAGTTGAAAAGGAAATTCATATATCATAGCGCAAGTCTCAAAATCACATCAGTCGATTTGGCGTCAACTTACATAGGCGTTCTTTGGTTTGCCACGGTCTATTTAGCCAATGCGACATGCCGGACGACTGTCCTGTAGTGAGCTTGCTCGCTCCGGCGCTCCGATGGAAGGATTACCTCCGGTTCCTCTAGAAGGGTGTTGATTATGCGTCCCGACTCGTAGCTGCAAGTCCTCGCCTTCCCTCGGCAGGGAATTATAAAATTTAGTTTAAAAATCCCTGTTGGCAAAGCTGTGTCGCTCCGGTTGAACTTGACCGAAATGCAAACCCGCTTCTCCATATGTGCCGGATAAATCGGGAAAATTCAGCTTTGACAGGGGGAAGTTGGTATTTTTTTAACGATGAGACGATGATACGGTACCTCTGTAAGGCATCCATGGCTCTCATTATTCGATAAATTCATTAGGAATGGCGTTGGGTTTTTGCTGCTGATGACATTCTGGGGTAAATAGAAGCAAAAAAAAAAGTGTGCGGCGGGTTGATTACACCCATGAACAAATATATCCACGACTGTGTTTTCATGGGGAGTAAGGTTCGACGTGAGCTTGGTAACTTCCCCGCTCATTAGCTAGCTGCATTGGCATCGCGCTTTGTGGAGCGGAATATTTCAATCCCCAAAGCCGAGTTTGTAGTTCATGTGTCAGCTTTCCACCCTGATGATTTAGTGATAGGTTTCAAGCGTCCCACTCAGACCTGCAGCGGGTCACGCCCCCAACCCATCGGCCGAACGTGGGCACTTGTATTCCAGCCTCTCTGGGGCCATCCTGGGCAGAGCTTCAATTCAGAAGTCTGCTTTGCGACTTCCGTATTGGGCGAGTATCGGGGTGGTCACTGCGCATAACGACTGGGAACTGTGCGTGTGTGCCGTGGATGTGAAATGTACAATCTCGGTCCAAGCCGTCGGGCTCTATCAAGTAAAAACCTGTTGAGTAAATACTACTGGTGAGAAAGAAAAAAAAAAAAAAAGGTCTTCTTTCGATTTATCACACCAATCTCTCTTACTTTTCCGAACCCTAAGCAAAATGCTCAATTCTGAATGCCACACGGATTACATCCATTCATTTGCAATGTTTGAGCGATTTAGTTCCACAGATGGGACGAAATAGCTTAGCCGCCAAAAGAAAGATACAAACAAGCCCATCAGCGAGGTAATTCTTCGGATGGAACTCAAGAACTGGAATCTTTATTATACTATACTATTGTCTTCGTCCGAGGAGGTGAAGAAAATAATCCGAGAGGGTGACAACTGATTCATCGCTTTCAGTCCGTGCGTAGCTGCATACCTGCAGTACTGCGACATTCCGCCAGTCGCCCGTCACGCCTTTCCAGAATCCTCATATTGGGCGAGTTGACCTTTATGTTTCTCCTTCAACCTGTTTCAACCTATTTTCGCAGCTTTGATGGGAGCCTGTTGCTCGCTGACCAGCAATCCGTGCATCTACTGGTAAGGTACTCGGGGTATCTGGGATATCAAACTGGTCACTGTATTGTTTCAGCACCACAATATCGTTACCCTCGAACACATCTCTCACCCACCCGCAAGGCTTTCCCTCGCCCCAAGGCAACTAGTCGACTGCCGGTGCGGCCATGCCCTAAAACTTAGTCCCGCACCCAAACACAAACTCTAGGTCTAGGAGTTCAATTAACACCTACGCATTGATCCCCATAAAGGATCTTGTTCTCGAGACCTTGCTTTTCCCCTTACAATTTGCAGCTGTTGAAACGGGCACGGCACAGTTCTGCTGGGACGCTTTTCCGATAGCATCCTCTGGTGATCGAAGGAATATCATTCTGAACACTTCTTTGATTCCCATGCGCCGGACCAGGACCAGGACGTGGAAGTGCTGACCCCGGATTCCCCCCCAAAAAAAGAGCCTCGAAGTGCGTATTTACGAAAGTTTACTAGCTCTACATATATATAAAAAAGACATCTAGCACTGGCGGGTATATGGAATATATTTCCTACGGCGCACGCCTCGACAAGAAGTTTAGATCCACCATTACTACGTTTTTTATGAACCGATTTGAGCTTTGTTTTGCAACCTTTTTGTTCTTCAAGCCCTACTGGTAAGTCATATTCTCCTTACCAATCATTAAGTTCACATTTCCGGTGGTCAAATCAACGGAATATTCCCAATGCCCCTCATTGGATGGAGGCGATATGAATACCTCGAAGCATTTGTCAATGTGACCTCTATGTCGCTTGACCATGGCTATCACTGTGCCTGATAGATTTTACTTTCCTTGATAGTTGGCAATGACTGATTGGGAGAGGCTAAATATAAACATCTTTCCAATGCTGAGGTCTGTCTTCTTACATTTTATTGTTAAGAAAATACTCTTCTCATCACTTTTGATTATAAACATAATATTTAGAGGGAGAAAAAACAAAAATCTAACTTGCATCAGCTGAACTTGCCATTCTTTTGAACTACGACCTTTTTTTTTATTTATCCTTACCAAGCAGATCTAGAAACGTATCTGTGGCAGTCAATAAAGAATTCGAGGCCAATATTTGCTATTCCCCGAAGTATACTCAAGGTCATTCCTATCAACCCCCACCAAAGATACCTTATCTCTGGGACAAAGAATATCTTCTATTGGAGCTACGGCGACTTTATCATCATCATCCGCCCAAGCGACGCTCAATTCTTGCTCACCCCCAGTAAGATCGACTCAGCCCATATTCCGCTCGTCGGTCAAATAATACCATACAAACTAGACTTTACGCTGCCCCTACGACTTAACGAAGCGTCGAGCCCTCCCTGACCATCACATCGCACGCAAAATATTGTTCAAGCGACCCGTCCGAGACATTCCTCACTCGGACAAAGCGACCCCAAACAATTGGGACAGACAATACACGACTAAGACCTCATCCGATGTTATGAGGTATCAGAGTTGGACGGCCTTTGGGAGAGTACATAAGCTGTTACAAGAGGACATTAAAGTTTGATGGGCAGGTCGTAGTTACTTAGGTCAGTATCTTAGAGGCATCTTATCTTTGTCCCACACCCATCAAGCAGAAATTCAAAGGAACCTGGTTTTGTTTTTGTAAGTTGCAATTCTTGATGTTACTTGCGCAAGGGCTAGACCCCAGTTTATGCCATGGGTGCTTCCCTTGTATATCACGATCGTAGTTTCGATCACAGGCGGGAAAATGACTATTGGATTTTCCAGTAGCTTCAAGGCTAGCCATTAACATAGCTGAGACGTCGGATTGTTTTGATAGCGGAAAGTTGTAACTCGTCCGATTCAGCTGGCTTCGCTTCTGCCCTTAGCCGTCTGTATTATTACTATTCCTCCCGTCCGAGGTTACTGCTTTGTCATTGTCACATTGAACTTCATTCCGAAACTCACTTTGAATGGGATATCGGAGAAATTCCACCGTGAACAATGCCTCATTCCGTCTAGGTATTTTTGACTGACACAAACCGCATTGGGTTTTCTTATGGGAGACAGTTTCCAAACCTTGACGTCGGCCACTGCTGTTCTTGCCACCGGGGCCTTCAATACGGCAATCCGGAATTCTTAGACGACAACTCTCAAAACTGCAACACTTCCTAGTCTTGGCAGAGGAACAACTTCAGAAACTAAAGTGGGAAACGTTAGAAGATTCGACCTATTCGCCAGTTTGTTTACAGAATATCACTAACTGAAGAAAGAGCCCGCCATTCCATCACTAGAGCCCACTCGAGAAGACAATCACTTTGTTTCTCGCAAGTTGCAGCCGCCCGAACGCCATCTAGGTCGCTAAATCGTGTGCTTTGTTAGGCGTCTGCATACGGAAAGGTCGGGTCTCAGTGGTCCACCACCCCAAAATCTAATTTCTGTGAATCCCGCAGCCCTCATCTGGAGCCAAGCTAAGTTACTGACTTGAGATTTCACACTATCGAGGTCCAAGTTCCAGTGCCGTGGTTCAAAGCTTTTCCAATTTAAGGCTTTGTTCCAAGTAACTTTCTTATACCCCTTCGTTCCCGGGTGTGCTAAAAACCTATAAAGTCTACAACATTGCCCACTCACTATCATCTTGTGACGTCGAAACTTTATCGATATATCAATCTCCCTTGATCTGAGGTCCTTAAGCTCGGGATTACAAATTACGAGGGTCTCGACTTCACCAACTCCTCTACTTCACCTACTACTCTACCTCACCTACTACTCTACAATACATCCGCATAGTTTATAAACGCGAAGGGAAAACTATTGACGTCGCCATGGATATTGTCAACATCTTGAACAAAAAGGAAGCTGGCGCCAGCAGCGACACTCCTGTTTCCCCAACTTCCGGAAAACCGGAAAACAATCAAATAAGATCTGAGAAGGAGCATGTCCGGCTGCCTTCTATGGCACCCAATTCATTCTCAACATATCCTCATGCATCTTTTGCTCCAAGATATGCATTCGAGACACAACATTCTCCACCTCCCCGAGTCAGCTCCTCAAACCTCTTCACAACTAGTCCTGGCCCTAACTCGGAAGGACAACATTCGAGTAATGGAAATGATGATCCCTCGAAACCGTATCATTGCAAGACATGCTCGAAGGGATTTGCCCGCAGGAGTGATCTGTCACGTCACGGTTAGTTGAAGGACAGACGCTTCTATTCGAAGCTGATTACTGATGTATATGTTTGAACTAGAGCGGATACACAGTGGTATAAGGCCACATGTCTGTGATTTTGAGGGCTGTGGGAAGCAGTTCATTCAGAGATCGGCCTTAACAGTTCATGCAAGAGTCCACACTGGAGAGAAACCTCATATGTGTGAAGCTTGTGGAAAGGTAAAAATTCCTGCGATACCCTTATTTTTGCAAGTTTACTCATGCCCTCTTTACCACTACAGCCATTCAGTGACTCTAGCTCTCTTGCTCGACATCGTCGTATACACTCCGGCAAGCGGCCATATAAATGTCCATATGCGGACTGCCAGAAAACATTTACAAGGTAAGGATGGGATAGATGTCTATATTTTGCGGAGGAAACGTTCTCACATCAAATTCCACAGGCGTACTACTTTAACACGTCACCAAAATCATCATACTGGGACCATCAGCGAGGCCGCTGCTGCTACGGCTGCAGCATTAGCCAGCAGGAGATCTTCGAGCAAGTCAAGTGCTCAGTCATCGCTGACCGGCAACAGTCCCCGTGAAGAGAACATGGAGTCAGTCTCCCAATCCCGTACCGGATCGAACTCATCGTTAAGGTTATCCCAAGGATCGAGCCCGGGGCCAGATCTCGACAGGCAAGTGACTCTAGTATGGCGTGAGAGCCCACCATATCAAACAGTCACTTCTCTACCCACTCCAGTCTCCACTCCAACCCTACCTATCAATATTGTAGCGGGAACGGTTGCATTACAAATCTCGGATTCCAGGCCTAATCTTCGAGGTTTACCGCCATTGAGTGGTGGTTCTCAGCCCCGCTCCCTCAGTCCTCTTCACCATAGTCCAAGCGCGGGAATCTCGAATCATGCCTGGCAGCACCATGCGCACCAAGGATCTCCTGGTTGTAAGTTCACCTCCTTCGTCAGGTTTTTTATTTTATTTTATTTTATTTTATTTTATAAAAAGAACAGTTCTAATGATTTATCGTAGCTTTGCTACCGATCCACACTGCTGTCAGTTTATCTCCCCAGTCGGCTTACCGGTAAATACCCACCAAAAAATAAATTAAAGAAAACTCTACTCAAAACAAGAGTTTGAAAGATCTTTCATTTCTCACAAATCAGTACATGCATTTGTCATAGCTCATTCATATCAAATATTTTTAATATCTATGTACATCACCATTGATTGATTGCACCATTAGCAACAAATTGGTTTGGGTCTCTAGTCCGTTGCTTATTTTTTATTTTTTATTTTATTTTTCAATTTCTCTATGTTCTGGGGCTCATGCACTTCACGCGGGAGGTTTCCTTTTTTTTTACCGTCAATATTTCACATTGACCCCGTTCAAGGCGTACTTTTGGAGTCCTGTATGCATTCAAAGGAGGTGGGGCAGATTAGGCGCATTGCTGTTTCTTACGAATTCTCCTAAGTAGTTTTCTTTGGATATCGGGGTTTTCCTATGTAGAGGTAGCGCGCGCACCGACAATTTAGAAGGGAAAAAAAAACAAAAACAAAACAAAACAAAAAGTCACGATGGTCCTGGAGAATTTAACGAGTTCTGATTCGGTTCCCTGATATCATTTTCCCTCGAACGCCTCTAATTACTGCAACCTCTGCGGTTGATCGAATGATCGACATATCTGTCGTACGAGGCGCAACTAACCTCATTGCAACGGTCCCTGCTTACCCATTCCGGCCAAGTCGAGGACCCTATTGCATCAAAGTTAAAGTCTAGTCTCATAGTTAGTTGACATGTTTTGCTCCAAACCGAACCTACTTTCCTTCTCGAAGGCGAGGAAAGCTTCGATCCGGCTTCCTGTTCCTATCAACTCAACGGGAGAAGAAAAGAAAAAAAAGATTGGTTCAAATTCCGCAAAATGCCGTCACATGAGTGCCAGACACCTTTGCCAATTCAGGGTTTCTGCCTTGCAAGCTTGAACGAGCGAATACTTTTTGAGAGGGTAAGTGACTACTGACTCAGGAGCCGGCACCTTCAGCTAGATGGCTTGGCAGAAGGCATAACATTGGCCCTTTTGTTTCCAGATCATAAACCTGCAGGAGGAATTTGATGACTGAGAAAGCCATGAGGTTTTCAGCTCCCAGCCCTGATGTTTCCGCCTGGGATACCTTCACAAAGCTTCTCAGGATAGTGATAAGAAATAGTAAGAATCGACTCCTATTGGCTTCTCATGGTCCCATTTGCCCGAATTTGATACATATTCCGACATGAAGAGGCTTTATCGATTAATATAAGCGGTTTGATGACTTTGGATCCATGGGCCGGCGAGATACTAGTGTACTTGGCACAGGTATCTATCGGTAGCTAGAATGATCAGATGTACCAGTTTCGCAAACCGTTTTAGCGTCAAAGCTAGTGCCAACGAGCGAGGCATGCATTTCTCTCGCCATCTTTACTTTGGGGAACCATAGGTTCGAGCACTCAGGCACTATCAAAGAGCATTTCAAAAGAAGGAACGTGACCGGTCCTGTAGCACAAAATAGATCTAAGTACTGATTTAGACTTGGTTTGGAAAATGATGAGCGCCTCGATACGAATGGGCGGTCTTGGCACAGTGTGCGGAATATCAGTTCCTTGATTGCGTTCCCCGGGTGGCCATTCAATTGGCTGATGAGCGACATAGTCCGCGTCGTCAACTTCTGCTCGAGCTTCAGAATACAGAAAGTTTATTTTTTTTTGTGATCCAGGCCACGGTTCGGCAGCCGAATGCGGGCCCACTCTTGGCTGATATTGGCGACAACACCTAGATTGTAGAGTGGAATCGAAGCTACGCCAAGACAGGAACTCGGATACTTTAAACCTGAAAATATTAGAACAAATCTCAATGATACCTTGAATCCTTCGCTTCAGTATGCAACATTGGGATGAGCGCCAAGTGGAGAAAGGAGGCAACGGAGCTGATGCGTGTTAAACATGGCTATCTTAACTTTTGAAGGCTAATTTATGCGTGATGTAAATGTATTTCATTGATCATGAATCAAAAGCTCTTGGAAGAAAGTGGTACCACGGTGTTGAGCAAATTTTCTGATCAATCGTTGATGTCGAAACACGGTGCGCCAGCGGCGCAGAAACTTAGGCTAGGTCGCAAAGGCGCAGATGTCGGGAGATTCTGCTCATGTACCTGATTTGCTTCGCACTGCGGGTATCAGATATTTCTGAGTCGACCCCACTGAGGGCTCAATAGAGATACACGACAGTAGCGCATCTTGCCTCGATTTGACAGGCAATAGTTTGCCGGACTAAGTTTGATTACATGGTTTTTTTTTTTTTTCCTCGCACGGACCGACATGAAACTCTGATCCATATTCCGATCCCATCGATGATACATTGCGCCTTATTTCTAGTTGGCGTTTTAAGACGCATCCCCATTATTGATATTCATATGTATACCGTCATCCAGAGGTCATAAAACAGCTTTCCTAATTCATTATTAATATCTGTAGGCTCCGGTTTTGCACGAAGAGAAACATTTTGGGATGAAAGGAGTTGCGCTGCGTCAATTACCAAATCGTCAAAATTCTGAGTTCTGATTCACATTGCCCCCCGGGGATCGCCGTCTGGACCGATAGGGAAGTTCTAACCTATATCGACTTCAGAGCGTTATGCTACTTCATTTCGAAAGGCTTCGAATCTGGGGGGTGGATAGTTGTCTTGTCTGTTTAGCCTGCCGCCGCTTGTATATCTACTACTAGGTATCAGTTGGTTTGCCTTAGAAGAAATGCTAGCTTCTGTGGAAGGTCGCACGATTGACGGCTTTTCCCCACCCGAACAGCCAACTGACACTTTCGCGGAAGCAGAGCGAGCTAACATCAACAGTAGGCCCGGTCCATCCAGACCTACCGCCTCAGAAGCCTATTTTGAGCCATGCATGCATAGTTGCCATTGGAGGGTCACATATGTGTGTGCCGGGACAGGTAAATGATCCTTGCTTTCAAAAAAAAAATAAAAGATGGTTTGCATGACAAACATGAATCAATAGAAAACTCTGATATTCCAACCTGTCTATGATCGTGATCTATGATATGTATCGATACTGGCTTCAAAAGTGGCACATCGCTTTTTCTATGCAATGTTTGACGGACGGACGTTCCTATTTAATTCAGTTCCGGATAAAGGAAATTCCGGTCCACTTCTCTGATTCGCTCCCGAAATGCGGGGAGATCGTTTCTGGCAAAATGTTGGATATGACCCTGTTAATCTGCCTCTTTCCTTCTCGCTACCTATCTTTTTTTTCCATTTCATCCAAGCGAAAAGGATGGGGTTTGCTGCTTGGGAAGCGGAAGTCTAGATTAGTCGGCTTGGGCCAAAGAAAAATGGCTATAGCAAATATGCAACACAAGAACTGGGCAACACGCTAAACGATGTCGATTGTAGGGATGTCCAAACATCCCTCGGCCCCCGGAATCATTATTGATGTCGAGGTGATACGTTTCCCATCCTCTGGCGGGAATTCGCAACTGGGCGTTTGAGATTTTGATGCATAAATTGTGGGTCATCGTCTGTGCTTTGCGATGTGGGCGGCAAGCTCATGTAATTTAAGTTTTATGGAGTGTTCCGTACTTCGGACGGAGTGATACATATTTCCATATCGCTAGTCTATTTCTTCAGCTTCACACCTCGTGAGCTGCAATCAACAGGTACGTACGGCTACTTGGACTTCTAGGTCACGCCACTTTGATATCCTTTGCTAATCTCGACAAAGCTGCATAAAACGTGGTCCAAACGCGGGGGCGTTCGGTTTCGCAAATTTGTGGACCCTCTTTTTCGGTGTTTGTTGGAGGTATCACCAGGCCTCAGCGTCTTGTTGTCGCTGTACCTGTTACCTGCGTCTTCTCAGCCTCACCGTTCTGACTCGCATAATAATCTTGGAGCCGTGTAACAGTAACCAGAAGCTTCACTAGCGCTAACGGTGTGACCGATGTGTCAAAATGATTGAGGAGCAGGAAACAAGGCGGATCCCGGCATGGTGGAGATATCCAGGGAGTTCATCGAAAATAAAATATGAGTTGGTCGTGAAAATTACATCAGTCGGATCACCTTGAGAAGGGTTTCAGACCCCCAATATTCGATTTACGACCAGGATTCTGTCTGTAATCCGAATGACAATAAACTCAATGGCAAATGCCGATCGGGTAGTTTCTGGGACCTGCGACTCGACTCGACAGCATGCAAAGCACAGACCCTTGATTCACCACCACCACCACCACCACCAAAAAGGGAAGAAAAAAGGAAGACGAGGAAGAAGACAGCAACCAGTTTGCCAGTTTCTTTTCGCACTGACCTCCTTTTGCCAAGATGATCCACTGGTCTGCTCGTCTATCGACGAACTAGTTTGCATGGCCGTGTCCGTGAGCGCAAGATTATTTGTCCGCGTGTCGGGGTCAAGAAAGGCTGTCATAGAAGATTTCATCCAACACAGCAAGACGATATTTGTGAGGGTCAAGTTAATTTCGAAAAGGTCGCAGGCGACAGACTGGTCGATTTTGCAGCGTGCATATGCATAGAGCGCCTCAAGGTACCTGTTCTGACACAATCCCAGGGTATCGTCAGGAAATTTTGTGAATTATCGTCATTTTGCAAAATATTGTCCAAATATGGACCTCGTAGCGAGTTCTCCTCGGAATTAGGATGTAACCTGCAGATAAGTGACTGGTTATTACAGCGTTGAAGTTGCGGTTGTGGTATCCTAGCAGCAGCGAATTGATCAATAATCATATCTGGAGTATTAATTATTATTGGTTTGCACTATAATATACCGACTTGCCGAGTAAGCGGGATGCCTGTCTTGCGGGGAAAGGGAAGGGGATAAATCCGGGCCATATCATGGATGAAAGGAGCTGTACCTTGGTTACGATACAAGTTCATGCAAGCAGGGAACTCTCGAGCCTTCTACTTTTGACACGACCTTTCCTCCAGGAAAACATGGAGAATACTAGGGATGCATATATGGATCATGGGGGACACTGGCTATGGGAAATAACTCTTCAGCGACAACTCACTTAGACTTCAGATGGAAGCCTTCCGAGTGGGTGTCCCCTTGTCCCATCCCATAGTATTATAGGATACGCAGTGGACCAGGGCACAGGCTATATGTAGGGATTGGGCACTTTCGTCGCCACAAATACCTCTGCTTCACGTGAGTATTTGAACTCTCAATTCGGTCTGGGGCACGGGTCGTAAGCTGGGCTCTAGGACGACGACACCATACTGGTCCGCGTGAGCGGCGGTGTGTGGGTTGCTCGGAGCCTCGTTCATTGATCCTGTAGACCAGTATCTCAGCGTGTTTTGATTTTGTGGCCGATACAATAGACGGCAGGGGTTGACTCGGTACTAGTCTCGGCCCAGACAGCGGATCATGAGTTTGATATGTAATCAATCGAGAACCCTCAGACTATTGCGCTCGAACTTCGAATGATTGCGATTTCCCCAGAATCCACAAACCGAGTATTCATGGCTGAACCCACCCTGAGTGGACCCAACGCAAAGCAAAGCAAAGGGTCGGCTAACAAAAGGGTTTGGAATGCGTAGGAGACAGGGCTGAACCGAAATCCGATATTCAGCCGCTAATTGAGAGATAGCCCAACAATCGAGAAATATACTTTCCTTACAGACCTCCCTGTGATCAATATCTAGTGTTTCTTTGTTAGGATATAGTTGGGAATTTGGCAACTGCTATATGGGGATATGGAGGAGGCGGCCGGTGATGTATTAGAACCTGCAGGTTGAACGAAAACATAGCGACAAAGAGCGGACAAGTGGAAAACAAACGCCTTCGCTATCAAACGAACAAAAAACGTTCCGAAGACCAGGTTGGAAAGATGGAAAAAGAGGTTAATGGACAAGAAGGGTATACGTATGGGGTATATATATGGTCATATGCATTTGCTGGTTTATGGGGAAGACGTCTCGCGGGCAGAGATGCGCTGAAGCAGCACGCAAATGCAGTGAGATAATGATGAAGTTGAGCAGTAGGTACTGATACAGGGGCATGCAATGCCTTTACTCTCCCCGACAAATTGCAATGAATTCCTGTTCGTTAACTGGGTTTCAATCTCATTAGCAAGGAATCTAATTTGAATAATGGAGAGGGCGCCAGCTCGTACTCAATCCGTCTCCATCCAAATCAAATTCTTCAATCATCGCCCTGATTTCCTCCTCCTCCAAATTCTCTCCGATGTCCTTAGCAATCCTCCTGAGGTCTGCGATACTGATCCCACCCTTGCCGTCTTCGTCAAACATCGTATATGCCCTCCGGATCTCTTCCAAGGGGTCTCGGTTGAGCATTTTTTGCGTGGCCACAGTGATAAAGTCCTCTCGACCAATGAGAAGGCGTGTCGAATTGCCTGATGTCGGAGCTGGGTAGCGGTGAAGAATGGAGAGGAGCTCGGATTTGGGGATGTCTTCGAAGCCAAGGGCTCGCAGGGCAACCTTGAGCTCATGAAAATCTATCCTTTGGTCTTTGTCCATGTCAAAAAGTCCGAACTATCGTCCTCAAAATTAGTGGATCTATCTAAGATATGATTGTGTAATCACTGCCTAAATTCACATGGACATACGGCCTCATTGATTTCCTCCCTTTGTTCTTCACTCAATTCCCGGGCCGTAGCACCGCCATTTGCCTGGTGTTGATGCGATTGATGATGTGAACCACCCGCCGATCCTACTCCAACAGAACCACCTCCAATCGTGGACCGACCGAACAGAGCACCAACAGAAGCACCAGCAGGCATCGGTCTGGACGATGGACCTGGACCTCCGGACGGCGAATGCGATCGCTGAGGCTGCTTTTGCGAAGCGATAGAGGCTATAGTCCCAACTTGTGGGGCTTGCGACGAGGTAGGTTGCTGGGCAGGTCTTCGAGATCGAGGATTTGGAGGCTGCGGTTTCGAAGAGGTCGCAACAGATGTGGCGAACATTTAGGCGTACATGTAGATGCGGTGTATGTGTATGTGTGTGTGTGTGTGTGTGTGTGTGTGTGTGTGTCTATGTTTATAGAGATGTGGACGTAGATGTGTGAGGCGAATAATTGGGTAGTGTCGGCTATGTCTAGCTTCTTGATGAGGGAAGATGAGGTCTGCGATTGGGTTCCTGTTGGTGGTTTGGCGGTGTGGATTGTTTGAGGTTTCCGCGCTCGGTTGTCCATTGACGCGTTTAGGTGGGACAAACGCGTGCAACAGCACAACACAAGATGGGTGATCCAACATGGTCCAAGCGTCAACACAACGGTTGAAGAGACGAACGGGCCTAGCTCACAACGAGACAACCTAGCTCTCTAAATACCTACCGAAGCACACATGACCTATGATTTCTCGTATGAGATCATATATATACGTTGCGTTGAAACGAAAAGCCCGAATTACATGATGACGGTAATGATGATGCCGATGTCAATGCTTTTTAGAAAGTACTAAAGCGCCATTTCATAGTCATGCAACGAGACCAGTCATGGTGCGATCGCGATTCGAAAAACTCTTCGAAAAACTCGTTACCATTCGTGTGTATGGTATGGTATGGTAGGTACAAAATTATAATAATTATAGGCAGCATTGTGGCAGGATCCTCTCAGGATCCATTCACCGTTGATTCTGTAACATCTAATGTCAGGTGATCTTAAATGGACTGATCTAGTCCCGTCTACAGACACTCAATAGTCATTGACTCAGCAGGATCTACCATTACACTGGCTTGTTCGTGGCGTGGCGTGACAGCAAAGGTACCTTTTGCAGTGGTCGTTAGGATCCAGGTGTGTTGCGTGCTTAGTCATCAACACCTCTCGCAACACTTTATATTGGCGGGTTTTCCTTAGCGTGTGGCCAGCCAACCTCACACACAAACAACCTCACTCCGGCCTCTCCGCTTCAAACCACATCTCATCCTCCCATCTCATCAGCTGGGTAGCGGATCTCATCGCAACAGGCGGCAGAACACACTTTGCCTTGCATCGATCACCTTCTTCCACGCTCCCTTCGCCTAGGCATCCTTAGCTTCTCCTACTCATTTCTCGGCATCACCTCTTTTCCCAGTCTTTTGTTTTTGCCGTTTCTCCTTTCTGCGCATTTTTTTCGAGTTAATCGCGAAATTTTCTTGTATAACGTCGCCAGACCTCACCTGCAACAGCCGCACCGAGAGTTGGGCTTTCCTGAATTCCAATTAAGAATTGGCGCTGAAAGAAACGCGCTTCTAAAGGAATCGGACATTCCCTCAATCCCAACCTTGCAGAACGAGCTTTAAGCGCGTGTCTTGTCCACGACCTTTCGCGTCTTCTACTCGATACCTGCTTCCCAATTGACTAATCAGCTATCATTTGCAATGTTCTCTGGCGGAGGTGGCTTCGGAGGTGGCTTCGGCCAGAACCAGCAGCAGCAGCAGCAGCAGCAGCAGCAACAGCAGCAACAACAACAGCAGCCGGGTGGTTTTGGCTCGACTACAACCGGTGCTGGATTCGGAGGTGAGTCTCATTATTTCCATTCCCCTTTGTATGACCACGTACCACAAACCCCCTCCATCGTGTATATATGGGGTGATACCCAGCCATTTTCCGAATGTGTCTAACAGACACCTTGTGGGGCATCCTACAGGCTTCGGTCAAACGACACAAAACCAATCGACGGGTTTCGGTTCTACGGGCTTCAGCGCGAATACCCAACCGACGGGTTTCGGTTCAACTGGTACGTACAGGAAGCGACGAGATCTTCTAAATACTCTCTATTTCGACTTGTCAGCTTCTCGGTCGATTCTTCCATTATCGATTCTTCCTCAAGCTCCCGAGTTTAGGAGGCTAGGCTGAGATCGACAAGAAAGACGGAAAATATCGCTGGGAAGTCTGAACGACCACTCCATCAAGACAGAATGACGTCGTTTCTGAATACTCGACGTGGTGGGAAACCAGGAGGACCTAGTTCTTCTAACCGAGGCGGTTTGCAGTGGTCGAAATGGGCATCACAAAAATCTAACTCTTCTTCTACTTCTACAGGATTTGGAACCTCTGCGGCGGGTGGCTTTGGTCAGAATAAGGGATTTGGCGCAACGCCCGCGACAACTGGTGGCTTGTTCGGATCCAATACTGCAACTTCAGGTTTTGGAGCTGGGGCTGGTGGCGGTGGTGGTGGATTTGGTACGGGCACTACAGGAGGTACGGGTTTCGGTTCGTCAACCACTGGTACAGGATTGTTTGGCTCAAAACCAGCAACCACAGGTTTTGGTGGCGCTACTACTACTGGTGGAGGTATGTTCGGGGCTGGCACCACCACTGGAGGTGGGTTCGGACCTGCCCAAACTACAAGTGGCGGGTTTGGTGCTGCCGCGACTGGGAGCAGCAATCTTCAACCGCCCGCGCAGGGTACCGCAACATCGCCTTTTGCTCCGTTCAGCGAAAAGGATGCGGCCAGTAGTATGACCAACCATTTTCAGACAATTTCGTTTTCGGATCCATACAAAAATTGGAGTTTAGAGGTATGTTCTGAATTTACCGTCCTATATTCCTCTGAAAATGCTAATGGATAATTTTTATAGGAACTTCGACTTCAAGATTACATGCAAAATCGGACGAAGGCTGCTGGGCCGTCTGGCTTTGGGACTGGAGGTACTGGATTCGGGGCGTTCGGGCAGCAGCAGCAGCAGCAGCAGACTGCTGGTGGCTTTGGGCAACCACAAACGACTAGCTCCACTGGCGGTGGGCTATTCGGAACTGCTTCAAACACCACCAACACAGGCTTTGGTGCGGGAACAACTGGTGGCTTCGGCGCTACTGGGGCTGCTGGTGGAGGTCTCTTTGGGCAACCAAAACCTCCTGGTACTGGTATTTTTGGGAATAGCACTACAGGTACTGGAGCCGGGGCTGCAGGGGGTGGGCTGTTTGGTACACAGAACGCTACCGGTGGGTTTGGAAATACCGGTAACACGAGTGGATTCGGACAAGCCGCTCCAAGCACAGGGACTGGACTGTTCGGTGCCCAGAATCAACAAAAGCCTTCCGGTTTTGGAACCACATTTGGCACTACAGGAACAGGCGGATTTGGTCAACCTGCTACTGGAGGCACACTTTTTGGACAGCAGCAGCAACAGCAACCAGCAGCATCGGCAGCTGCAGGTACGGGCGGCCTATTCGGGACAGCACAGCAAACTACCGGTGGGTTCGGGCAGCAAACTGCAGGCACTTTTGGTGGGGGGTTCGGGGCTCAGAATGCACAGCAGCAGCAGCAGCAACCTGCTGCTACAGGTTTTGGGGCATTCGGCCAGGCTGCAGCGCAGACTCCAGCCAAACCAGCGTTTGGTGGTTTTGGTGCGGCTTCAACAACGCCTGCCCCTGCAGCTACTGGCGGATTATTCGGACAAGCACAACAAGCACAACAGCCTGCGGCTGGAGGGTTATTCGCCAATAATAAGCCGTTTGGCGCAACATCTGCGCCCGCTACTGGTGGGCTCTTTGGCCAGCAACAATCACAACAACCCACCCAAGCGGGAGGACTATTTGGCCAGCAACAGGCAGCAACTGGAACAACCGGTGGTCTATTTGGTCAGCCACAGCAGACAGCACAAGCTGGCGGTCTATTTGGAAACCAACCGAAACCTGGGGGGCTTTTCGGTCAACCTGCACAACCTGCCGCGGCTGGTGGTCTTTTTGGATCCGCAGGCGCTGCTCAACCACAAGGCTCCTCGCTCTTCGGACAGCCAGCACAGAATACCGCGACCGGCTTCGGCCAGTCATCCGCTGGAGGACTTTTTGGTGGTGCCGCTCAACCCACCCAGCAAGGATTTGGGTCAAGCCTCTTCCAATCACAACAACAATTACTACAGCAGCAACCTGGAATGCCGCAATCACTCACAGCCTCGATCATGGACCAAAGACCATATGGGAACATCTCTTTACTCGATGCCTCGATAGCCGCTGGTGCTGCCCCTAGTATTATTGCAACACCTCTCTCTGGAGCAAAGAAGAAGGCCGCGATGATACCTCATAGCAAGATTGCTCCTCGACAGCCTGCTTTGACACCTAGAGTTGCATCGCCTTTCTCTAGATCCTCTCTTGGAACCTCCTCTCCTATGGCAGGTGGTAGCCTTGGCAGAACATTTAGCGGTAATTCTAGCAGAATCGGACTGGGCGGGTCCGTCTTCGACTCCGCAGGCGCTAGTGACGATTCAATCCTAAATACATCCGCATTCACACCAGGTGGAAATCGCTCCACAAGCCTTAAACGGCTCGTCATCGATAGAAACCTGAGGGATTCAGACTTATTTATCAAGGAAGGAGAAACAAAGGCCATCAAAGCTCCAGACAGCGCTGCGACCCCGGACAACACCATCAAGAAGACTGTGAGCTTTGATGCCAGTCCTCGCTCCCAGACCGGAAGCCCGGCGAGTGGCGCCGATCTAGGCTATATGAGAACACCAACCCGACATTCTAGTGCCCCTATACCGTCGCCTGCTCCCGAGAATGCGTTGGTCCGTGTGCCTTCACCAGAGCCGGAAGCAGAAGTTGCGGAAGCAGAGGCCGAACGTGAGGCCGGATCCTCTGGTGTCAGGGCGGGGGGGGAGAAGAGTGGTGATTACTGGTCTCTTCCCTCCGTTGAAAAGCTCAAATCCATGCCACGAGAAAAGCTGTCTGCCGTTCCGGATCTCCTTGTCGGGAGAACCAACTTTGGTCAAATCAGATTTGACCAGCCAGTGGACCTCACGGCGTTTGCTGATGCTTTGGAGGCTATTCTTGGCGGGGTGATTACATTCGCAGACCGTGTCTGCACTGTCTATCCTCCTGGATGGGAAAAGCCTTTGCCTGGGAATGGATTGAACGTTCCGGCCACTATCACGCTTGAAGAATGCTTCCCTACTGACCGTGAACACAAACAACCCATTAGAGATCCTGAGCACCCACGTTACCAGTTCCATCTCCGCCGACTCAAGAACATCAAGGATACTGAGTTCGTCGACTATCTTGTTCAGGATGGAATCTGGATATTCAAGGTCCAACATTTCACTACCTATGGTCTGCAGGAGGACGACGATGATACTGATGCCTACATGGACGATTCTGTGTATACCGATGCCACCCCTACAAAGCGCTACGATTCCAGCGTTTTAGAAGAGTCAAGCTTTGCATCTCCATCTGATATCACCTTCGAGGATGATAGTATTGCCGATGACACATTCGAATTCAAGCGTTCGCGGAAGGCTCCCTCTATGGGTTTCATAGATGAAACCCTGACTTCTGATATTGTGGATCCAGAAGACGCATCGGGGGAATCTGTCGAGGGCTCAGACCTTTCTGAAGAAGAAGGAGAAACCACCCAAATTCTCCCCCATGAGGATGTCTCGATCGTCGGTGAGGATGACGACACTCAACTGGCCCCGATCCCCGAGGACTTTCGCGAGGCTACGCCAGAAGTCAAGTTAGGCGTGGGCCGCGATTGGACAGACCAACTAAGCCGAACTATCAGCCCGGTGAAGACTAGAGCTCCCCTCGGCTTCAGAGGCCCAATCACTTCAGCAAGGAACCCATTTGGCGATGTCAGCAATATCGATTTTTCGGAAAGCCTATTCGCTTCCAGGAACCGTGACTTTGAGGTGTGATTTCCCTTACTCACCCCTCCCATCCCTCTTATATCTGTTTCTCTTTCACCCTTTTCCTCCGCTTGCCCATGAATTTTGCATTCTGCTCTCGGCGACAATATTTTCAACTGTTACAACCTGATTGTTTCTTTTCTTGATATTTGTTACCGCAACACAATCCATGTATTTAGATAAATATTACCCTAACGAAATCCATTAAATGAAAAAATGGTTGGAGAATAATTTGCTAAAACATGGGTTCCACTGTAGTCACCTTATCGTCCCTCCGTCCGAGTATTTTCATCTCCCGTTGTGAACAGGAATAAGAAGACCAGCAACATATCACAGTACAAACGTCCTGAGGCTTTTGACAAGGAGAGTCAGCAGCCCGATGATCGTGAGTGGCGACAATGTATCCGTCCATCTTGGGGACCAACAAGCGAGATTATATACTCTGGTTCAATCGAAGGCGGGCGATCGAGAGGATTTGGTGAGATCAAGTCTTCGAAAACCTCTAAGGCAAAGCTACAATACTCTCACGGATCCGCCGTAAGTAACTAGAACTATGCATCAATGACCTCGAGAACATGAACCAAAGCTAATCCCAAAAATAGACCGCAGCTACAAATCTACTTGATCTACAGCTTGCTACTTCAGAAATCATTCAAGATCGATATAATATCCCCTTCGCAAAGTTAGATGTAGCCCTAGGTTTCAATCAATTTACGAAGGCCAGGTTCGGAAACTCGCCACAACAACAGCATGAAAAGGCGGTATGGCAGCTTGCTTCGATCCTCTTTGACCCTCTCGAGGATGGGTTCCCACCCGAGGCCGCCGAATGGCACGTCAAAGTTCATATCCGCGAAAAGAAAAGAAAGACCATGCTGTCCCGATTCTTTGAAGAAATTGTCGCCGCTGACGTTGCGAAGGACGAGAAGGCCGCTTCAAGCCCCGAGGCTAGTGCTTTCGCTCTCCTGAGTGGACACAAAATTGACGAAGCAGTGGATCACCTGATTCTCGGGAACGACTTCCGTCTTGCAACTTTGATTCCGCTTATTGGTGGCGATGCCCAGGTAAGAGAAGATGTGAAAAAACAGCTGGAATCCTGGAAAGTATCCGGTGTTCTCGCGGAAATACCAGTTGCCATCCGAGCTCTCTATGAACTTGTTGCCGGAAACGTAGGGCTGTCCGATGGTATCAATGCCCCGATGGAAGATGCCACTCCGACATTCTGGCTCGGGGAGATGTTCGGTCTCGACTGGCGGCGAACCTTTGCCTTAAGATTGTGGTATGAGATATTTGAGGATCAAGCGCTAGAGCTTGCCGTGAAGGCATACGGGAAAGCATTCCAGGCTACGGAGACGCAACACGTTCGACATCCTGAGCCATGGTATTACTCTGAAAATAAAGATGTGAGGCCGATAGACGAAGAGGAGGATCCCGTGTACGACACTCTGTGGGGTCTTCTCAGTATGTACGCCGACGACAGCTATCCACTCGAAAAGGTTCTCCTTCCACGTAGCTACAGTCCAAACCCATGCGACTTCAGACTTGCCTGGCAATTGAGAATGATGCTTGCCGAAAAGAATGTCAGAGACTTCACAGAAGACACCATGATGCTTGTCGACGAAGAAGAGACAAAATCGAGCTCAGTTGCCGCGGAGAAGCTTACGATCGACTTCGCGAGCCAGCTGGAATCGGAAGGGCAATGGCATTGGGCTATCTTCGTGTTGATGCATCTGTCCACACCCGATAGGTATGTTTAAGACCTAGTTGCGCGTTTGCCATTGACTTTTTACACAGATAATACTAATTTTTGCTATTCGCTTTCTCTTTAGTCGTGCATTCGCAATCAAGGAGATGCTCGCAAGACATATCGGGGACCTCACCCCCGGCAGCGACAAACAGGATTTCATACTTCACAGGTTACTTATCCCCTCGGCCTGGGTTTACGAGGCCAAAGCTTTGCAGGCTCGATTCCAACAAGATCACTTTGAAGAAGTCGAGTGCCTCCTTAGCGCCTCCGCATGGAATGAAGCTCACAAAACGCTTCTCAGCCATGCAGCACCGCTCTGCATCGTCAATGAAGACCTCGAAAAACTCTACGATCTAATCAGCAAGTTCAATGACTCGGCTTTTGTAGAAGGCTGGAATACCGGTGCACAAATTTATCTGGACTTCATCTTCCTGTCCAGTGTTATGCGTCACCACAAAACCTATTCACCCGTCGCTCCTAAAGTTAAAGGAATTCCGAAGAACAACACTAGGAGAGATGTAGCGAAGCGGCTTATGGAGGGCCTGCCAAAGGTAGATATTAGGGAGTTCTTACCAGGCGTGGCGGTCAGAGAGATGAGCCGTGTTCTGGCGGATTACATCCTCAGGAGCCAAGATTTGGGGGTTGAAGGCAGTAGGGTGTTGAACTTACCATTGACAGAAGATCAGGTATTGTACAAAGAACTCACCGTGAAGGCGAGAGAAGGGATGGTTATGGGATAGATCGGGACGGGTGCGTGGGGTGCCGACCCTGCAAGGTGACTTCGGAAGGGGAGTCGGGATACAGTGGAGACAAACCTATTTTTGTTAAGGGGGGGACGACCGATATCGATCTCGCTGAATTTTGTTTTCACATGCCTGGGGACCGAGGAACCCCGCAAGGCTTCATGTATCTTGATAAGATTGCTCATTCACCGTACACGCCACGTTATTCATTCAAGCCGCTTTTGTTAAATCAGCTTTATGTATTCCTTAGCTATGTATATTAGTAGACACACCCTAGTAATGATAATGGAGTCTGAAGTCGGTTTTCATTTTACAATACGGTAGTTCCGGGGCCTGTAGGTCGTACCACCTGGGCCTGTTCGCCAACAGGAGCCGAGGTAAAGCAGCAGATATGTATACACACATGGCCATGTCAATCTTACAGCTCATATAAAACGTATGATCTCGTACTGAAGGGGATATGTAGGTATTCAACTAGAAAAATACACTGTCGAACAACACGTTAAAACTAACGCCTCGGACTTGTTTTGTTTTCCCACCAAGCAAAAGCAACAAGTCGACCCGAACTGATATACCCACAGTATAAAAGGACCATACAACCACTGAAAAGTAGATAAACGAGAAGAGATTAAGAAAGAGAGAAGAAAGAGAGAAGAAAGAGCCCCCCCGGAAACATAATCCCCACAAAGCAGAATATAAACAGCGAAAGGAATATTATGGGAACCTGAATATTCAGGATAGAAGCGAACGAACGTAGAACCACGGCAATGTGTCGATTTCAAGCTCTCCTCAAACGAACTAGTCCGAGAAAAAAAAGTTGGCCACAAAAAAGGAAGAAAGGAAGGAACATGGACTCTTCCATTAAAACATCACATCTCGCTCTTTCACCAGATCCCGAAGCATTTCCTAAACTGTCTTCTTCCGGCGAACGCTAAGATGAACGGTCGAGTCATCACTTTCCTCGTCCAGCTCTTCGCTCTCGGATTGGCGTCTGCTCCGTTCCTTTCGACGCTCGACGAGTCTTCGGTTGACTTCTTCAAAACTGGATTTGGAGTCCAAGGTACTGAAGGCTTTGACACTGAAGGTTTAGAAAACTGCTGTTAGCGGCTGAGGCAAAACACAAATGGTGAGAATGATATAAGAGTTTAGCTTACTGAAATCCTCCAGAACTGTTACTCCGGCTTCTCGCTCTGCTGACCGGTCTGGATGCAAATAGTCCAATGCTTCCCAGGTTTCCGAAACTCTCGTTTCTCGGTAAACCGTTGGACATGGAGGCCGTCGGTGAGGGGGCTTTCAAGTCGGGGATAACATTGCTGCTGTAAGTATCCGAAATCTGGCTTCCACGTCGCGATAGTACAGGCGTATGCGGGTCACTAGCGGCTGGTGGTTCACCACCAGCGTCCCGAAGGAATGGGTCTGCGATGATACGCTTGTTGTCAAAGTCGGGGAATAATTCGGGGCCGAGGATATTAATCATGTTAGCGACTTCAATGGCCAATTCCTCTCTTCGCTTACGGAGCTTGACGATGGTATTTGCTGTGCCCGGGTTCAAGGAAAGGACCAACGGACGGAGCGACTTGAAGATATCCATTCCAATTTCGCCGATCCGGAGAGCGGCGAAAGTTATAGCCGGGAAAAAGCAGTATCCGAAGACGACAACGAGCCATAGAGGTACCCAGTTAGGAAGGGTGCCCCAGATTCGGTGGCTATAGGCCCAGTATGTGAGGAGGAAAGTATAAAAGGAGTACAGAGATGGGGCAAGAGCGAGAGCTACAAGAAGCTTCCAGGATGCAATAACGTCCTTAGCCCTGACCTTCACAGTTGATGCCTCCAGAGCCTCCTTGGCCCGTTTATGTGAGATATAGCGCGTGGTGACGAATACTGGAGCGAAGAGGATGGTACCGGGAAGAGCAGCCAACGCCAAAATCGACAATTTTGCAGTACGGTATAATAGAGTGCCCACGACTTGTGGAATCGAGAATTTAGCGTATTCGACCTGATGATCTCGAAGACCTAAGATGCGGAGATCCTTGTTGTAACCCAGCACAAGATCTTTGAGCTTCACAATTCTTGGATCGTCCTTGTAGTGTGTATAACCTGTGACAAGCCTGCGATTGAGCTCGACTACGTATGGTAGTGGGAGCTTCTTATTCGTAGGTCTGTACAAACGTCGGGCAGCTTGAATCACCATAAGAGTCTCATAATCAGGGCTCGTAACAGTTACAGCGACCAAAGCGTTATAGATGACTTCTAAGAGGACCCTAACCGCTTCGCGTCTCTCACCGCTTTGGTACTGTTTGACTAATTCTGGTGGGACTTCAATCGGACTGCCGAATTCGATGACTGCACGGGACCTGAACTTATTCGGGTGGAAATAGTTCATGCCGCAAGGGATAATTTTCAGATTGCACTCTGGATTAGCAGCCAAAGCTCCAAGAGCCATGATGGCGACACCAGCTAGTTTCACATGTTGTCAGTAATGATTTTCGACAAAGTTGAGGGATCAATTTGTCCGCAATACCTTTGAGCGGCAGTAATTCGGTTCGGTCGTGGGAGCCACCTTCTGGGAATATGCCGACACATTCACCCTCATTAAGCCTCTGGAACACTGCATCGTAGACCTCACTCTGGTCGACCTTGGGAGCAACCTTGTATTTGGTGCCTCTTCCAGCTTCGGATTTACCTGTGATCTGCTCATGTGCTTCCTCACCTTGAAATCCTTTCTTTAGTCTGATTTCTTCGTCGCTGATGATTTCGACAATTTCCGCACTTGCAGCACTCCCTCCGCTCGGTGGCGTAGGTAGAACGAGCAACCCTCCAAGCGATGCCTGGGACGTAAACTTTGTTCCTTCGCCTCGGACAAGGGTCGGATTCTCTGGATCTGGGAGGTAGATTCTGCCAGTCGCTGGCTTCGTCATATCCAAAGCACGTGAAACCGGAACGGCGCCAGCAGATCCAGCGAAAAATCCTACAAACTTGCGACGCATGGACTTTTCGGCGACAAGAAAGGCGATTCGACGTCCAGCTTCGAGCTTGACAGAGCGCATGAGAAGGAGTGGATCAACAAACTAGATTAACTGTCAGCCTATGCCCATAGTCGGATCCATGGGGCTAGAGCATGTAACGGACCTGGTTAGCATGAGGGGCAGCGACGAATATTATGGGACCTCGTTTGGGTATACGATAAGCCCCACGGGGATGAACCTCTCTGAAGAAGAGGTCCACCAGGACTACCAATCAATTCCTCGGCATCAGCATAAATCAGAGTTTGTTTTGTAACCTGAAGGCTATCTTACCGGTGAAGAACCAGATCAATATATCATAGCTCCATGGGTTCAGTTTCGGGAACTTTGTCTTCGGTTTCTCTGGTGGGGCCGCCATTTTGGACAACTCAAAGTGTCGTTCTGCTGACGTCTCGAGTCTATGGCGTCGGTGGATGGGTACAATAGGCTCGGAGGCCCTCGAAACTGGGCGTAGATTAGTCCGATCGAGGTCCGTGTGGTGTGGAGTTTGAGGTTAGGCTCTTCGAGGGTTTAAGTTGAGGGCGATGAGGATGATATAATAGTCGGATCTCGTTTATGAGTTCATGAAGCAAGAAGCCCCCTCAAACCTGTTCTATCCGAAGAAGCAGGCCACAACCAACAGCATTGACTCCTGCAGCCTCTCTAACAAATCTAGCAGTCAACAGCAGGACGATGTTATCCCAAGCGATGGCCCGAGTAATTTAAACCAGACCGAAACCAGACCGAGCCTAGGCTGGTGATGGTAATTTCCGAGGCTCTTCTTCCTTGAAAGCAGAGGTTTTGCTCTAGCACCAGAGAACGTGAAAGTGAACGGGTTGCTTGGCTCCCGGATATCGATATCCGACAGAATCGAATTCTCCAAGACAAGGGAGGGAACAGGTTTCGCCCCGGCCGCTGAGATGGTTTCTATTCCTGATCCAAAATCCTGACTGATTCGTTGGGAGGTTCTTTCGACTTTCGACTTTCGGAGTTCTGCGATCTCAGAAGGGAAGGCGGGCGGCGGGGCACTTGTTCGAAAGTGGCCTGCTTGACACCCAACAGAAAAAAAAAAAAAAATTAGATTTCAGAACACGATCCAAGATGCTGTTACGAGATATCAAGAACCGATGGTTCTTTGTGGAAAAGGAAAGATGGATAAGGACCGGACGAAGGGAAGCTGGAAGGCCAGAGAGCACACGACACATCTCCAGTACGGAAGCAATGTCAATTCGATTCTGAGATATTTCAATATCAGATTATGCCTATATTGTTATCAGTTCAAAAGGCCGCTTGGTAGACAGGTGCATCCACTGATGCCTGCAGATATCAGATGTGGCCTGTGACTATGTCATCATTTCGTTCCAGCCCTCCGCCCACTCAGCATGCTGTGCTCCCACGGATGTACATATGCAGCATGCCCGTCTATATCCCTTTTGGACCGCACCACCATGCGCAGGGTACTTCGAGAAGGAAGGTCACCAGGCGAGTCAGAGCACGAGCCACAAACGTTTGTTGGAGGCGCATTCTTGTTGTTTCACGGGAGGTTCTCTGACCCTTCAACACACAAACGCTGGACTAGCTCCATCTCAACGCTAACAAACGCATGTACGTACAAATAGTGTTACAGATGGGAATGGATCACTTGGAATATTACATCTGGCGCCTATCCAAGTCTCCGATCATGGTTCAAGCCTAATTTTCGAATACACACCATATTAATGGACAGAGAAGAGACTCTTGATTGAGAGGTAATTCAATATAAAATAACGGTTAACCCTAGTCTCCGCTATATTTCACATCCAGCTTTAATTTAAATCCCAAAAGTTATGTCATGGTAGGGATTTCACCCTCATCCTTTGCGTATGCTGTTGCCATCCTATCTATCGTAAATACTCCTCTCAAGGACACACTTAGCAAAATTTCAAGCCCATTCATGTGTAGGAGAAATTAGTCAGATATATATATAGATATATCTCCTCGTTATAATTCTGAGAGCACCCGAGACACCCTAGCTCCCCTCGAGACCCAATTAGTCTCTCTATCGACCCAAGTTTAACATAGTGAATTATTCAGGCTGTAAGACTCGTTTCCCAAATCTGTAAGAATGTTGATTCCGGATTAGCCACTCAGTGCAGGAGCGGTGTTTACAATAATGATAGCGACGGGCTAGTTTTTAGAACTTGTATCCAATATTTTGAGCCAGTGTGATATATCGCATATAATGTATTTTAATTCGCCGATGATTGCCAAAACCCACGGGGTTTTTGACGCTCAAAATTTGTGATGATCTCAAAAACCATGTGAAACATGACTACTTCAATGATATGAGAATAATAAAGAATGGACGATTTGGCGAGCTATAGCGCTATCAAAGTGTCGAACTAGGCAGCCATTTCACTCGGCATAGTAAAGTTCAAGTCGAGGAGATCTCGAGAATCCTAAGGATTCGGTGTTTGCTCGTGGATGCAAGCCTGATATATATAGAGATAATGATAACATGTGTGGTCTTATGAACCTTCCCCAGGCTGATTATTGCCAGGATTGATATATATACTGTATACAGAGTATTGGTGATTGGTTACCGGCTTTAAAATTCTCTCTAGGTTAGAAGTGCACTATGATCTCACTGTTGTCTGAATGCACCAGAATGACATATGTGGTTATTCCGGTACATATTCAAGAACTCTTATGGCGGCAAGGGAAACCGAGGGCAGAGAGTTTACCTTACCGAACGTGTCTATCATAGTGAACTATCGGCCGGAAGACACTCCCAAGATAGCGAAATTCGCTGGTACAGATCAAGAAATTTCAGACTGACTTGATACATTGGTTTAGGGTTGTGAGGTTAACGGTTAGAACGGTGGATATATGTCCAGGGTTCGTGCCAGTTTTGGATAGTTAAAGATACCTTCCTTCTCCACATCTGTCCCAATTTATTAATAAAAGACTTGCAGAGGAGTGTGATCGCAAGATAGTATTTGATGTATATAGAAGAGGTTTATTTGTTGAGTATTTGAATACCTTCAAATTCGATTCGATTATTAATTATCGCTGAGACTGAAGTATGGTCTGATGTGTTGTGGACGTGGTCGCTCGCAGGCGGTGATTCTTATGTCGATCTCGCGGCAGTCTTGTAACTTTGAATTGGTTGGAGCTCCAAGTCCTAATCTCAACCTCAACCCCCATATCACGAATAGCTTTTCGATTCCCAATCGCACAAGTCCTTCTAAAAACTGGCATCCATGGCTGACGCTCCAGATACAAAAGTACCGGTTTCAGCGAAGCTCAATCCTCGAGCACGCCTGCTCAGGTAAACTACCCTTTCACCTGTTTCTGGCACGCGTCGGTGCTAAGAGCAAACAGCTACACAGTCAAAGACGACATCACGGCACCTGCTCAATACTATCCGTATTCTCTCCCACGAGGAAGAAATACCGAATCAACCAACGCTACAAACGATAAAGATGGCCTGGCGATATCAATTGACAAAGGAAACGACCGAAGCATGGTCATTTACGGAACCAAAACTGGACTCACAATTCTCTATCCGAGACGATCGAGGAAGCATGGAGCACAGAACTCACAACTTACTAACGATATGACGGATGCAATGGGGCTGGACTTTGAAATAGATGCTAACAAGGACAATTCAATCATCTCTGATGACGCCGACGGCAAGCCTCTCACAGATCCTCTGTGTAGGAAGACACCGACCAACCCCCCACAGTACGAATCATACAGCGAACCTGAGGAACGCGATATCCAACGGAATGCTCGATTTCCCTGGAAGTATTTGGTAAAGCTTGGTAGTCCGGTCGTCGAGTTCGCAGTACCTGGAGCCTATCGTTCGGTTCCCGACTATGCTTATCCCGAACCACACCCGTGGCTGCAGAAGATTTACCTCGCAGCAATCACTGCTGATGGAAATACTCACCTCGTAATTCTCCCGTTACAGATCCCGCCTCCAGGTATATCTTCTACGGATATCACCTCAAAAGATTTCCCTTTCCAGACCATCATTTTGGACGCTCGAAGCGAAGGGCAAATCCGACCAAGAGGTATTAGCCTTGACTTCATGCGACGAAGGCAAAATCCGGCCTCGCCTTAGAGAGACGAGATTCAGGGGAACAGATGGTATATCATCACCGCAGTAATGCAGGCACCAGGGAAACTCTTCATCTGGAGTATTGAGATCTGGGGAGAAGGACAGGCTAGAATACGGTCCCAGACAGTGGCCAACATTGCTCGTTGCCACACCACTGATGTTCTCTTGAGCCTCAGATTTTTCGAGGATCCAGGGCCAGCAGAAGACACGGTCAACACGATAACCATTCATGCCGTTCTCAAGCTATTCGGTGTCATCAGGCCCTTCCGGGTGAACCCCTTTAAGGGAACATTCGAGGAGAAACCACCACTGTGGACCCCAAATATGGGTGCTAGCAATTTGCTACCACTTAACATGGCCGCTAGGAGGAAGATTCTTGCTGTCGAGCTAGCTTATCCTAAACTTTGGGCTATTCTTGAGGGTGGCGTGTGCGGCCACTGGAACTTGACCGAAACCCACCCAATGTTTCATTTTCACGGAGAGTGCTCGAGTTCTGAGGACTCAAAAGCAAAATACAAGGAAAGAATTTACGATAACCACAGCGCATCAATCGCGGTTATGAGCTATTCTGAGGGCGGGGATTCGAAGCAGACTCGCGTCACTCGGTACAATCATCTTGTGAAAGTAGAGGGTCCGAGTCACGGCTTCGAATTTGGGCTTGGGAGAGTATTAGGCGATGCTCGTAACCAGTTCTCAGTCTCTCCATACGCCGATGCTGAAGGAAATCGTCGCTTGGTGATGACCGAAGTCAGAAATGGGTTTACGATCTTTGAATTCAACGTTTCGAATATCGCGGTGACCTATTGGGAAAGACGAGAACAGGCAAGACAGCGGGTTACCAGCCAATTTGACAAGCGTATCCAACAAAAGTTATATGACCTTTCTATCAAAAAGCAGGCATCTCTGGATGGGAAGGAGATGGAAGAGTTGGCTGGGTTGTTCCAGAAGGCTATCCAGGATGCATCTGAAGAATATGATGACCTCAAAGAAGTCGCAGATGAAGATCGAAAGCCAGACGAACAGCCCGACAAGAAATACACATGGTCATGTTTCGACCGATTCAGGATGTGAAGCTTTGAAGGTTTCTAATCTTGCAATTTTATCCCGATTGGTAGGCTCGGTGTTAACGGACGGATAACTGTGAGATGTCGTGCCACATACTCATCAGCCAGCGTTTGAATCCGGTCTAGAACAAAGAATTTACTGCAATACAACCCCACTCCGTTTCCTCTTACTATGGCTATAGGCGTGATGTGATTTCGCAGGTCAAAGGTGGAGCGCAAGGAAAGATCTGTCCTTGAATGTGACGTATGATATATGGCACTGCTCTGTATAACCTAGCGATAGATTTATTGGGTTCTATAAAAATGCCGAACGAAATCGAAAGCGATCCTGCTTTTTTTCGTGTTCGAAATAGTCTCTCGAGACAAAGTAGAATACAAAGTTTTTAGATTTGGCCGGACTCCCACTTGCACTCCAAAGTCCGTATTCAACTTTTCTTGCTTGGATATGCAGTTTTTGAACGATGCATGAAAGTCAGATTGCAAAATTGTGGCGTTCAAGAACCGACTTGGGACTGCAAACAAAACGATATCCGACTTCTTACGCAGTAAACAGTTTCTGGACATTTTTATTGATACCATGTAATATCGGCCAAGAAAAAGTCACCGAGACTCGATATTAGGACGCCGAAAACGGAAATCGCTTGCGCTCTGGTTTGGTGTTCTCCTTCAAACTGTGTCGAAACACTGCTGTTTCACGAAACAACTTCACTACACTGATGCCCACCAAGCCCCAGACATCAATTGTCGTAGCATAGCACAAGATTATAGCCCGAATTCTAAACACAACAACATTTCTCCCCCAGGTAAATTATAAGAATCCTCAAAATGGTAAATCTTTCGACGACTCTTGGCGGCCTTGGCGGTTAAGCGCACACCATAATTTTTGGCTGGCCTTGTTTGGTGTTTTGAAACATTGATTGTGCGGACGTACCCATGGCTTCACCATATTCCCTGTAAAGTGGAAACGTCTCTGATGTCAAAAGTGCCGTGGGAATCAAAACCCACTGCGAGCCCGTAACGTTATATGTTTTCGCCCCCGTATCTCCAGTAGTGCTCAGGAGTATAAAGAGACCGTGATCTCCAATTCTTGCCATTCTTCTTCTTCCCCTTCTCTCCTCACGCCAGCCGTCCAGTCATTAAGCATACCGTTCTATTTCCATTCATTTAGAAGACTATTCTATTTCTCAGTCGCCGGTCGACATTCTGTTCTCCTCGAAGTTTAAAGCAGAATAAAACCCAAAGCTCCTCCACTCATTCAAATCGAAATCGATCTCTATCCATCAATCTTTCAAAGAAACGATATCCTCCTTAGGAAGCCGACTTTTCATTCCCGATAATTTATCACCAATACACATTAAATCAATCAAGATGCAGAAGTTCTTCGCTATCGCTCTCCTCTTCGTCGCTTCCTTCTCCTCGGTCCTTGCCGCCCCGGTACCTGTTGCGGTTCCTCAGACCGACGTCGAAGATGCCGTTAAGACCTTGGCTGACGGAACCATCGTCCCATTCGACGCCTAAACCTCTCCTGGCTTTTCGACAAGCAAACTTCTCTTCTTGGTCCGATGATAATGGAATGATGGGGGTTTGATGTTACTTCGACTTCCTGACATCTCGGAGTATGTTTCTTTTTGGATAGTGTCAAAATTAGCGGATAGTATTCAAGGAGTTTTGGATATTGGAATTGAATTTAACCATTGCATTACTTCTGGGAGGAAAGGACATCTATCAGTGCATATTCACAGAATCTTTAAAAGGATGTATCCAGAATAATTTTCTCCTTATCGCTGTCGATATTCTCGGACAGCTTGGAATAATGGAAACAGACGGGACTCAATGATTGATTCCTTTATCACATAACCTATACCGCGCATCTTAAAATGAATCTCGTTCCTAAACTGTGAACTTAATATTTGCGAAAATGCGGCTCTGTCGGCTCTGTGGAGGCCAAGGCTTCGAAAGCGGGCTGTTCTGATTGGTCGCCGATACGTTTGCCTGACTGCCGTTTTTGTTGGTGGTCCAGCAAAGCTAGCCAATGTTGCTAAAGAGATAAAAATACTCGTGAAGATCGACTCACTTGCAAAATTATTTTCCTCAGACTCACAGCTAAACCTCCCGCCCGCTAATTCCTGTCATCGTCTCCGCTCTTCGGACTTTCACCACTTCTCATAACCTCCCCCCTTTTTTTTCCCGATCGCGAGACCTCACGGCTTCTTTGTAGAGCGTCTACTCACCGTCACCAACCCGCTCTTTGACCTTTACGTACCTTATCCTACCACCCCCAGAAGACAGCCATGCCAAGGGGTAAATTTTCCAAGCCGATTCGCGGAGGTAAGACCAAACGAGCATTCTCTGATATAACTGTTAATGCTATGGCAGAGCGTTGCTAATCATTGTAATATCTTTCAGGTGGCAAGAAGTTTTCCAGAGATGTCCGACCAGCTGATGATGCACCAGGAATGTGGGATGATGTTAGTAACTTTCCCCCGCCTTATATAAAACTCGTTACCATCACCCCGCTAACACCAACCTCAACTCCACAGGGTCCACGCGAGAAGGAAGAAGAATCAGAGGAGGAAGACTCAGATGAAGAGGAATCCGAAGAAGGCTCTGATGACGGCAGTGCCGCCGGACCGTCAAAACCGAAACTCCCAGTTGTGACCGGCGACATGTCCCGTGAAGAGCGTCGTGCTGCCCAAAAGGCTCTCAAAGAAGCCAAACGTGCACAGTTATCCAAGGGTGTCGCCGGCCTCTCGCTATCCGATGACGAAGAGGAAGAGGAAGAAGAGCCAGTCGTTGCACAACAACCGCAGAAGCAGCCCAGAGGTCCACCATCTGGCAATCTTAATGCCGGTAATGTAGAGCCGACGATGTCGAGAAAGGAGCGGGAGGCTGCCGAGGCTGCCGCTGCGAAGGAACGGTATAGAAAACTACATGAAGCCGGGAAGACGGAAGAGGCCAAGAGTGATTTGGCAAGATTGGCTTTGATTAGGAAGGAACGAGAGGAAAAGGCAAAACAGAGAGCTGCGGAGCTGGAGGAGAAGAAGCGGCAAGCCGAGGTTAAGGCAAAGGCCAGCGGGAAGAAGATGAAGTAGAGTTGCTGGCGCTATAGATCTTGCTTGTGAAGTTAGGAGGTGCTGTGGTTTTAGCGACTTTAATGAGGATTCTTCTGATGAGAATATAGATTTAGACATATATGAAGGTTCTCGGCACGAGCTCGGGTGACATTTACAAAGTGGGACCCTATACAGCTAGTACCTTGTTATTCAGATCCAGGTGCTCCATATCTAGCTTGCAGTCTTGTACCTAGACTTGCTAGTTCGGCATCAAATCTCATATACGAACCGCGCAGGAGAAGTTATCGCAGGCGATATATCCCAACTCATTAGTCTAGTTCGAGACCAATAAGTCATCAGGTATACCAAAGCGTCGAATATTATGAGTAGTCAAAGTTCAACTCACTTGTTGCATATTTGGGTATACCGGTAATGTTTGTCTGGTTTCGAGACTCTGTACCGTCTCGTCCATACGTGTAAAACCAGGCCGTTGTATCTAATTTGGTTCATCAACCCAGGTAGCTTCACTTGTTTCTAACATCTTGGTCCACCCGCGCCGGAACATACTTCTAGAGCCGACTTCACCGCGATATCACGGCTGCGAGACTATGCAGGCAACGGTCATGGGGTCTAGTGTATTACGATGAAAACGGAGACGAGATCTAGGCCTATAGCATTCTATATTATAATTAATGTTGATGTATAGGCCGGTAATACCTCAGTCTGCAGACGGTCAACATCACTTTACTAGATTTGCTTGACGTCTATACTGAGACCAGTGATGTCACATTGCAGCCATGCTCACGCGATTACAGTAGGCTATAAATTCTACTTATGGATGTTCCTACCGACATGTTGTCCTTCGAAATTGTCGAGCATCGTGAATTCCTGGACATAAGGGAACGGAGGCCAAATCCACGGCGACACCTTATAGGTATCGTCGTGGACCCATCTTTCTCTCCCCTCTCATTTCCCCTCCAAGGTTATTCCATTGAAATAAGAAAAGCCAGAGTGAATAGAGAGGGTTGGTAAATATTACGTTTTCTGAGGAGAGGAAAGGAAGAGAAGAGTGGAAGAAGCCGACGGAGAAATTTTCTTCGTTTAAAGGCGACGCGGTGTGGCTGTGCTGAGACGTGCGTGGGGCGCATTATTCATGCGGACTGAAACGACAACGCATACACGAAAGGTTTCTAGACCTCGTTCCGACTGAGTTAATGCTCCGAGCCGATGCTGGCACTTTGAAGCGAGGAAACATGGTTTGTCCTTCTCTGGATCCCTGTAAGTTTTCAGGAATCCCTTGGAGGCCTTGTCGAGAAATTGGTTTCCTATACTATGTTGTAATTCGAGCTGAGTGGAGAATTTCCGATACATCTCAAGGTTTAGAGGCAATATCATAATGAGAGAAATTACAATGCTTAACTTAGCTTAGCGGAGAGCTTCGAAAGGAGAGCCCCGGCACTCTGAGCGCAACGTCAGAGTCAATGCATGTGGCCTGGCAAAGCAAACCCCTTTTTAACAGTGAGCCGTCGGGAAGTCATACTAAACAAGAATAGTGATTTCGCACCCCGAGGAAGTATCGATCGAGAAAAAATCTTAGGAGGACCCCAGGAAATCAAAATCTGAGCAAATTGCAAATGCAATGTTGGGGGCAATATCACAGCGACAATCTCCACTCGCCCTGCTGCCACATTACCAGCGTACCAGCTTAGACTTCATTCTCCAGTAGGCTGAGAATCAAAGACTTCACTTTCGATCGGAGGCCCGACGTCTGATGCCGAACCTATCGTGATCGTTCCGATCTGCCCCTTTCTATTGAACGAAACGACCTAACATTCAACTTATGTAGTCTAGTTTTCAAGACAGTATCTAACTAAGCCGTGGGATCTTCGAGTATATATCGTAGGACGCTATAATACTATCTGCCGTGTCATCTTCAAACACCGGTTCGATTTCTAAGCCGCGATTGTCCGTCTACCGAGCTTTCCAAGATTCCAAGATTGTGATATGTCGATAACACAACATGGGCTGACCCCTGAAGGAGTTGATTTGGCCTATTGCGTCGAAGTTCGTTGGGCTTATCAACGTCGTACAACAGATAACTAGATGATAGTGTGGAAACTCGAAACTAGAGGGGTACCGACGGTACGCAAGCCAAAGATCAAAGCTCAAAGATCGTATCTCGTTCAGGTTGATTGCATTGCTTCTGTTGCGATTTCGTGATTTTGGATCATTTTCGTGAAATCGCAGGTACAACACGGACACGAGCTCCCCTGCCAGCGCCAACTAAAAAAAGATCCAAGTGTCAAGGTGTTTAATTTGATTGCGGCCCGGCGCCCGCTCATCTTGGCCATGTGAGTGATCAGCAAAGGTGTGATCGGAGAAATTCACCATCATGGATGTGGAGAACAATCCATGAGAGGATTCATCAGCCTGGAGGAAAAAGTACATCGTCCAATTAATTTTTTATGAAGGCCTAGATGGGAATCCAATTTTGGGATGTAACCCCTGATTTTGAGGCCGGAAGCTCTAGGAATAGGAACCCTGCGATGTTTATGCGGAGTTAAAGGAAGATTTTTCATAGCTAGGAACGGTTTTAGCCTGGGTCTATCCACGATAGGAATCTAAGCGGTTCCTTGGTGTTTCGTGAAGCTGTTGGGGCTGAAGTCGGTCGCATAGAGTCAAATACGTGGTCTGCAGAATTTCGAGGGCCACTGCGTCAAGTGGTCAGCTCACCGTGCCTAGCCTCATGCTCGCATCGTGCATTAGCTATTCACGCCGCATGCAATAAATCGAGTTTGACATATTGGAAATCCAGCGGCGACGCGGCGACGACCTCTCATTAGCCGGCTTTTAATAAATTAAGATTAACATCTGTCTTCTGGCGAACTGGGCTCGGGCTAAGCTCTTTCTTAGCGCCGTGGCAGCACGGGGAAGATGGCGAGTAAAGTTTGTGGGATTTGGTAGGATGTGGCCGCACGCCGCATTTGGGCGGACGATACCACCTACCCACCCCACAGGGGCCGTCACGCCATGTCCAACTGGATTCTGGGCAGTTCTTGTTGGATGTCTGAACGTCCGTGGATCCGTATACGGGGTACGAAAACCGAGGCAGCCGACCGGGTTGGCTCCTACGGGTCTCGCCTTCACGACTACAAATGCTGCACTGGGGGGTTTTTCCTGATCGAAGAGCTATCCTATAGGTATGGCCGTCGGCTTTTTTTTTTCACTCTCAGGGTACTGATTTGACGTCTTTGTGCGTGAAAACGTACCTCCGAGAGGTATAATCTTGCTCCATTCGTACACTGAAATTAGACCAACGTAACGGAAACCCGGGTCTATAGCACCATGGCTCTCTGCGCCATTCCGAAAATTGAAATTGAGATGTCATGGATTGCAAGTGGAATAAACATTGTGACGCCCTTGGACGCCAACCGCTGCAGGTCGAGCTTGTTCAATTGATCAATTCAGATCCAGCCCAACGATTCGATTCTATTGAAGTTTTTTTTCTTTCTTTCCTATCGCCATTCGTTGTACCCGCAAATAGTATTCTCTATACATAGGTCTACAGTCACAGCGGCTATTATTTTGGGGTACACTGTTCAGCGTGGAAAGTATCTGGGCAAATAGTCTGGCTCTTCTGTTTCGTTTCATCGCTTAAGCGTCTGGACTAGCCCAAATCCGCCAAAGGGGGATCCTTTTGGGATCCAACCCTGACAGAAAGGAGCCACCTCCCACCCTGTCCGAGCGCATGGAAATAGCAAAGAAACTATCTTAGATGCGAGAGAGTTTTTTTTTTGTTCCCTGCTGGTCCACTCAGAAATCCAAAACGCTCATTCGTTATGCAAGATTTAGACATGTCGCAGATAGTGCCTCTGGCAGACCTCAAGCTATTATTGCTATTAGCAGTGCGGACGCAATGCAACCTTGTAACTTGAGGGCGTATTTCGGACCAAACTTGACAGGGACCCAACGACGGCCATCTGATATTGCTTTTTGGCTCAACTTACCCCAATCGTTAGACCGGCTCACGACGGCCAAACCCACGTATGGGAAGGGGGGTTCACGACAGAGAATATATAAAGGATTGTTTTCTGCACAATGAATAGCTTCTTTTACTCACCAGCATTCGCTTCTTCTTCGATCTTTCTGCATACAGCAGCTCATTAGGACCTTCTTTCTCAGTCATTCACTTGATACTTATCTCTTTATCGTCTTTCACTGACAACGATATTTCTTCTTTAATTATTTCCCTCCTTATCCAATTAATCTTTCAAAATGAAGTTCACCGCTTTCGCTTTGGCCGCAGTTCTCTCTGCTCAGGCTGCTTTGGCCGCACCTAATTACGGATATGGCGATAGTGGAAACAACGGCCCAGTTCCAAACTGTAACCCTACCACCGTCACGAAGACACAGACGAAGACCGAGACAAAGAGTAAGTTTTTCAATCGCAATGCCGCAGTTTACTTGATCCTAACGCACCGTAGCTGTCCAAGGAGCTGTCAAGACCGTCACCAACACCAAGACTGTCCAGGGCGCGACAGTCTACTCGACCAAGTATAACACCGTCCAGGCACCAGCCAAGACTGTCACCGATACCAAGACAATCGTTCAGACCAAGACCCTCGCTCCAGTCACCAGCACTGCTACCTCGACCAAGTACGTCACCATCGAGGGACCAGCAAAGACTGTGACCGACTACAAGACCATTGTCCAGACCAAGACTGCCGCCGGGCCAACCGTCACCATCACCTCGACCAAGATCAATACCGTCACCGGCCAGGCTGTCACTTCTACTTGCACTGTCACCAAGACCGCTCCAGCCAACACTGTTACTGTTACCAAGGAAGGCGAGAAGACTACCATCACCAAGCCAGCTGTTACCGACTACGTTACCAGGACCATCGCCGGACAGCCCGTTACCGTCACTGGCAAGGCCGTCACATCCACTGTTACCAAGACCGTTGAAGGCCAGAAGTATACCGTCACCTCCACCAAGACCATCCAAGGACAATACGTCACTGTTACCAAGCCAGCTGTTACCGTCACCAAGACCGCTGAGGGTCAGAAGTATACTGTCACCACCACCAAGACCATTGCTGGTCAGCCCGTCACCGTCACTGCCAAGGCCGTTACATCCACTGTTACCAAGACCGTCGAAGGCCAGAAGTACACCGTCACCTCTACCGTCACCAAGCCAGCCGTTACCGTCACCAAGACCGCTGAGGGCCAGAAGTATACCGTCACCTCCACCAAGACCATCCAAGGACAATACGTCACTGTTACCAAGCCAGCTGTTACCGTCACCAAGACCGCTGAGGGTCAGAAATACACCGTCACTTCTACCAAGACTATTCAAGGACAGTATGTCACTGTTACCAAGCCAGCTGTGACTGTCACAAAGACTGTTGAAGGTCAGAAGTACACTGTCACTTCGACCAAGACCATCCAAGGACAATACGTCACTGTTACCAAGCCAGCTGTTACCGCCTACAAGACCACTACCGTCACCAAGGCCGGCCAGAACGTCACTGTCACCAAGCCTTGCAACGCATATGCTCAGACCATCACCAGGACCATCACAAAGACTGTCACCAAGGCCGCTCAGCCAACTAACAACGGTGGCAATGGCGGATATGGTGGATACGGATACAACTAAAGGGCTTAAGAGCTCTAAATGAGTTGTCCTTCTAAATTTTCATGAACGCGAATGACCATATAAAAGATCACATCGCATGTTCTGGTTTCGTCTTTTTCTTTTAGTTCGGCATAGCATCTGCATTTGATTTTATATTAAGCTTTGAGCATTTTTTTTTTAAAGTATACACAACCTTGCGTTGCCCACAGTCCTTCCTGTAATGATATAACCCGCTCCCACCCGGTCTGTTCGCAAGTATGTAGTTATCAGATGGGACAGTACAAACTAGACAATTGGAATACTCAGTTGGTAACCTTAGATGGTCCTCACCAACCTAGGAGTTCTTTGATTTTCATACATTAAACGTTCCAAGTTTTAATTAATTAATTTCGTATCAGTACCTGTCTGAATTCCACAACCCCTAGAATAAGTCTGTGTTGGATATGTTGGAAATCCACTTTCGGCTGCACACCCCTTTCCAAAATAGGAAACTGCCTTTTTCGGATGCTACCTCGGTTTGATAACCCTATATTCGCGATTACCAGTGTCTATGTCACAAAGCTGCACAACTAAAATACACTCACGTTAAAGTCGACCGCTGAGTGCGGGGTCGCGCTTGCGGTTGAAACCATCCTTTTTACACCGATATCCCGGCTCCCGGACGAGATATTGGGTAGGTAACCCGGTACATGCATCGATGGCATTTAGGGACTACGCTAGCGCTTTCTTACTTTGTGAAAGAAACATATAGCTCACCGTATTTTTTCATATTGCGGATGTTTCGTGTTCAAGTGAGCACGGCTTTATTTGGATAGATATTTGCCGATCTGTACTTTCAACATCCGAGAGTCGTATGCATGTGCGAGATTTAACGCAACTTCCAACGTTGCAATATCGATTTTTTTTTTTTTTTATTCTAACCGGCTGTACAGCCGTCTTTGAGCATCTTGTTATGTAGGCTACCAACTGACCACGGAATTCACCGAGATATTTGTACCGCCAATTATCGATTCCGTCAGATCTACTGCATGACACGATTGCCATTAAAATTCTACCTTGAGGTTCTAGGAGCCAGTCGACAGAATTAGAATACGTTGGTATTGCTTTGTTGGTTATGGAACGGCTAATAGAGACAGTTGACATGTGTGAGTTCCGACCGGGCTACAAATGGCTGCTCAGCGGTATAATTATGACTTAAACATAAACGTTAGAAGGGGTTATATAATTATGTATTTATGTGGTGATACGGAAGAACAGTACTTAGCCCCGAATCCACAGTACTATAGTATGCCCATAACAGAAGCCCGGCCGGAGACTTGCTTGTCTAACTATAGATGAAGCTATAAAGGCGGCCCTTCGATTTCTATCCCCAACAGTTCCAGCGTAGACTAGTGCCTTCGTAGTCTACAAAGATCAGCCCTGCCCTTGTGGGCCCGGTATGTAGTGACGGGTCTAGCTTAGCCCCAGAGGATGCTCCTACGGACACTCTACAACAGGGAGATTAGCACTGTAAACGTCGAAAGCCGCCGGTAATCGCTTTCTTCATCGATTGATTAGTGCTGGGGCGAGTGTAAGAAAGGGATAGGACTAATATATGCCCACCAGTTTGGCCGGCTCAGGCTCGTCACAATCGAATATTGAGGGATAAGGTAGTACGGATTTCAATAAGTAAAATTGCGACCGAGGGCAAGTGCAAAATGCTTTTAGATTTCCGCGTTTTTTAGTTTTGATTTGGACGACCATATATTTATTAATATGACTTTTAAATAGGCTATTTTTTGAAAAGGTGCCTTCTTCTTCAGTGAACTCGAGCGTACTCTATAACTATCTTAGCACCTTATAACATTATCGATCGGATGATGTCTACAGGTCTGGTTTATAAACAGACCGAGACCTTTTCACCGACATAAGCTCATTTTCTTACTTCACATATCATCCTCCTGGTTCTATATCTGGTAAATCGATATCTGAGATCATTTGCCGGTCGTGAATATTGCTACTGTTCAGCGAACTTTAAACCCTCCGTAATTTCATCATGCATCGGTGAAACGTCTACACCGTGCAATAAACCCGCCACATTATGCAGGATATTGATTTTTAGGCTGGTCGGTAATATTATTTGAAAGTCTTTCCGCTTGGCCTTTGAGCGTATGTGAGCCGATTCTATAGACCTTGAACACCTATTCTTCTCGTGTGTCCTGATGTAGTCATCCAGGTATATAGCAAGATGCGGCTGTATAATGAATACACTCATAAACCGATTGCCAGGTCTGATCTCTCGTGAAGTCGAGGAATCACAGGTGTACGGTTCGATTCTGAAGCGTATTCGAATCATATATCAAGCTTCCAAGTGTATGCTTAAGCTTTAATTAATTAATTAAGAATCCGAACTCGAGACCAAATTCGGATATGAGCAGGAGATCAAAGACCGAAAATATGTAATAACGCTCGACCAATCCACACCTGCGCAGCCGCACTAAGTACTACCTCAATTGTTCAGTATCTCAAGACCCCGAGTTTCTCCACGAGGCAAGAGTTCCTCATCTAAGAATATAAATTTGTCTCCCTACACTAACGGTGTACTAACCAGAAAAAACTTATCCCGCACGCTCAGATAACGTCCTTCGACTTGTTCGCTTCGTGGCACTCCCTATTCTTCTTATATCTTGATCCTGAGCGTAAGGTTCCATGACCTATATTGCCTATCAAACTGACAACCACAGGCCGTAATCAGTATACAATGGTCAGTAGTCTTAGCTGCACAATAGTAGGGACAGCGGATTAGGTATTTATTCAAGAAAGATGCCGCTTCGGGTATATCGATCTATATTTACCTGTGAGTGAGTCGTTCCCGCCAGCAACCGCAACTCCATACTCACAGATATTTGACTATGGTTTATAGGAGACTAAAACGGCAAAGGAGCTCACAAGAGGACCATTCTCATCCTCCACAAGCTCCAATGGACTGCAGATAAAACCATTAGAAGAGTGTTGCGGCTTGTACATGTACTCAGAGGCACTGCTCCCGGACGATGTAAATTTCAAGCTCAGTACTGAAGATTGCACGGTCAAGTAAGTGAATATGTTCCCGCAGATTAAATTGTGTTAACTTTGCGACTATCGCTGGTGATTAAGCTTAATACTATCAAAGCCGCTAGTTACTATAGGGTTCATAGTACCTTCATCTCCTTCCAGCACTAGGTGCTTCTATTCTAGGAGCTACTTGAAGTAGGGTATTCTGTAAATCTATGCACCACCCCTCCACACTGAGAAGAGTCCAATTCACCAAATTCGTCATAGGAAGAATACATGTTCACTGCTATGGACATAAATTGGAAAAGCATAGAGAGCCACCACGAGACTAGACAGGACGCCTTCGTTTTGCAAGACCGAGGCACCGATCCCGGCGTACCCGGAGATTTGACATGTCAGGTGTTTTCTGGCGAAATATTGTATTTTATATATACTAAAATTCTAGGAGTTTTCTATTGCAACCCCATGTCTACCCAGCCCGGCCCGTTTACAGCGATACTGAAGAAGCCAAAGCGCGGTTGGAAACCTACTTCCTCGCGAATCTGTTATCCCGGATCACGCCCGGACTGGCGCTTCTATCGCTCTTATTCAAGTGTAACTAAGCAGTTATAACCCGACACGACTCAAAATAAGGACGTGAAGAAACCCGCCGTATACGGTGTATACCGCACCACACAGACGCTCCATTATGAGCTGGAGAGCAAAAAAGTCTATGCTGTTGGTATGTCAGCAGAATCTGCGGCGATTAAGGACTCAGCCATCAGCACCAACATCTTACGCCGGTCGAATTACAAGCAATAATTCATCGAGGGAACTTGGTCAATTGAGTTACTCTATTCTAGAAGGGAGGTGGGTCAGAGACGATGAGAATTACACTGAATCAGACGTACCACCGAGTACTGAAGGCGATTGGTAGAAAGACAGCACCAGCGTGTGCCCTTGAGTATGGAAGCGACGCTGAGCATGAGGTCGATCCAGCGAACGAGAATCCAATCTTTTTCTGGGCAGCTAGGTGGCACCGTCGAAGAATCAAGGCTACGGCGAAGGCATTGTATTATAAGCTGCGCTAGGGTAGACCTATAGACCGAATAGCGGTATACGTTGTCAAAGTCATGGTTTTTGCAATAGATACACTCTCATATAACCGAATTTAAGCTTATAAGCCTTTTACCACTTCTCTCACTTTGCCTCCTCAAAGCATGATTAAGCTCACATACAATGTGTTTTGATGATACAGTATCTTCAGCCCTGGGAGGCCTAAGAAAAAATAGAGTGAGCTTCTCCTCTTATGGATAAACACTGAGGTTGCTAACAAGGCCTGGCTAGTCGTAACATTCCGGAAGGGTTATCGGAACGTTAACATTTAATGTGTCTGAAAACCCTCCAGAACGGGTAGCAATGAGATCCCAAATGCACATATTCATCTGGCTGTTGAATAAAAATTAATATGTGAAAGTAAGAAACCTGGCACATACCTGCCCATGGCGGCATGCGGCGTCGAAGTCATAAGGGAAGCACAGACCCTATATGCGAAAGCTGCATTCTCGCATTCTAGGAAATAGCATCGTCGATGAATGGAGGTTGAAATGGATATGATCCAAGGTATTGAGTGGCCATGGCTGCGCCATGAGCTCATGCATCCAGAAGAGTAAGAATACGAGTAGAAATAGACAACCGGAAACAAAACTTTGAATATACTCGGGCTGTTCTTCTCTCGTAAACCAGTCTCCACATGCGGGTGGCACAGTTCGGGTGTGTATCGGTTACTTCGATACTACCTAGAAATCGAGCCAATTCTTTTTGCACGATAACCGTGAAATTGCGGTTCCTAATTGTGTGCACATATATGTTGGTGAAATGTTGGAGTCTGAATTACATATTTTCCCGAGACTGCGAATGCTTAGCCTCAATTCCGGGCCGAGTGAGAGTTTTCAGTAAGATTCAAGTACCGCAAGTACAAAGTAACAAAGCTAGATCTCATCCCTCATACTTACGAACCTGATGATATGGTCATTTCGTTACCCCGCTTTTTAATGGTCTCTCAATTGCGAGAAGCTGGGTCTATCCGATGTGTGGATTTACGTTGCGACAAGCGAGATGCCGAATGATATCTCAACTGTCCAAGGATGCCCAGATAAAATAAATCTTGAACACAATAAAAATACCGTAATTCTCGTTACATATTTCGCAACAAAGTGGGTACTCGGAATCAATTCGTACTTCACCTTTTTTCGCAACCCGATGCTGACTGCCTTCACTTATCTGGTTCCAGATATATCTTCTCTTTTGATCGCTGATACTACAATTGAGGGGCTGGCAAACGCAGTCAAACGGCGCATGCATGTTACAGGATTGGCATAAGACGAGCATAATATTCGTATTCTTAGATTTAGAAATATATTTTCGCACCTTTTTGCCTTCACATCGCATGTGCGAGATACTAGGCGAAAGAATAAGCCGACTGGCGATGGAAGCCAAAGAATAGCCTCAATTTTTTTTTAAAAAAAAATTTGAAACTCTACCAATAGATCCATGAAGCGTTCGCTATATATCCGATTTTCTGCGGCTCATGTTCAACTACCCGATGAAGCAGTTGATCTGAGCAAAACGTCTGCCTCGCCAGGATCCCAGATGGAACGTCCCGCGGCGATATTACTCTTCGTCCCGGTCGGCGTGATAGTGTATTTTTTTTTCCCTCTCTTTTTTTCTTCTTCCCTTTGCTAGATGCGGATCACGAGCATGTAACTGGAAACCTTTAACTTTGTGATCCCCTGTTCGTGCCGGATGCCAACGAATTGGGTAGAAAAATTCGTAGACATGGGCTTGGCAAGTCTAGGAAACCGGAGGTACAAGCATTGCCTGGACTTCCGTGGCGGCTGGAATTCACCGCCCGCTGGAAATTTGAATAAAGCCGTTGAGAGTGATGCACTGTGAACGTAAGTGCAGAGAAGCTAACCTGTTGGGTTTTATAAAAAGGTTGAGGATGGAATTTATAAGCTCGTGACGAGGCTGTTATAAGCTCACGGGTGACGGTAATGTAGATGCGGCCCTTTAGGCAAAAGCTTAAAAGTTCAGAAAGGATATCGGGAGCTGATGCCACATTGCTTGTAAATGCTTCATTGGAGCCGATATCTTAGGAAAACTGGTCCATTTTACCGATGGTGTTGTCGGCATCGGCAGGCGTAACCGTACCCGTGATATTCAGCGGAAGAACCATCTCAATGATACAAGTAATAGCTATCGATAATCATAAATTCTTCCCAGCCCTTAGGTACTATCTGTGTCGATCATACCGAGGCAGCTGGGGCGCCTGGTCGTACACGTTGTATGAATGACCAGCCAAGCAGGAAAGGAGTGACGGCAGCAAGCAAAGCCGGGGCGGCGCCATCTGTGACCACTTGCCGGGCTTGATAGGCAGAACAGGGCTGGCCAATGCAGGAACCAAAAGGGCGAACGGAAACAAGGAGGTCCAGCCCTGGCAGGGGTAGACTGGTCTCGTTGGGGGTAGACTTGCGAATCTGGGCACAGGTTGAAAAATGAACAACACATCATCCTTCTCGTTGGCTTGTGAATCTCGAACCAAGCATATCGCCACTTGGCACCTCAGGACGGTACGAGCTGCCTGGATGTTCTTGTGCGGAGCCAGAGTGATTGGGTGCTTTCAGGTATACGATACGAATTGTATCATTTTTATCGCTCACGCCTGTCAGGCTCGGTTGGATGTTCGGATGCTGGGCTTGGAGCTTCCTTCGAATGCGGGTCTTAGGTAATGCGGCAGAGCGATTTTCTCGTACCTGCATGTGAACCGGGATCTAGGGATTTTAGATCTCGAGTGTGCAGATGGTCTTCGCCAGCTCAATATGTCCGCTCGGCCCGGATATCGAGTTTGAGGTGGCACCAAGCTTGGCTATTTCACCAGCAGTCACCTTACTTGAAGCCGGATGTTTGTCACTGACCTGTCAGGAGAGATGGCTTTGACGGTAGATGACGACAGCCAAAGGGAGAGAGAGTTTCGCAATGATCCATCCCTCTATCGACGGGCTGTGGTTGGGGCTTGTCGACAGATCCGGCACCTCGTCGTAAGCTGCGTCGTCTGTGTGGTTTGTTGAGTGATCCAGGTCCCTGTTGATGGGAACAGCGGCGGTTTCATGAGCCCTGGGGTGTGGATGACGGGCAAGGGGAGAGCAGCTAAGAACTGCTAAGCTACCCCTGACGTTCGCATTGGGCACCACACCAAATGCCACTATTTGTTTCCAACGGCAGACCGCGCGCATAGATGTTCTTAACATAGCTTGGAAATACCTGTTGGCTACGGAGCGTTCACCTTCGAGACCGACCGTCTATTTTCACCCCTGGAGCTCGCCCATGCGACCAAAGCCGGCGATTTGGCGGGTGAAGTTAATTAATCCCGTGAATGCTCGATCTGGGCATTCGTTTCGTTCCTTTTTCCTGTACCCATGTTTGTCTCGCGGAATGAGGGGCACCACTTCCCAAGGGCTGGGTGGCACGAAGGCGACGGAGTGGGGACGAATATATGGATGCAAGCAAAAAGAACGTGTCAATTAATAGAATTATTCTAATTCCTAAGTTTGAAATGGGGCAGAAGCATAACGACCTACATTTGAAACGTATATATAAGATATCTCCTACCGCCGCTCCCTTCTCTTTCTCTTCTTACGATAACCGCTTCCAACAGCCTCTCATTTGGCATATTCTTTCCTTTTTGGTGCACGTAACTGCCCACATTCCTTTTATCTGGATTTCGAAATTGTCCCTAGTGGATAATTAGTGATTTAGGTTTTTTTTTTTTTTTTTTTTTTTTTGATTACACTGTCCTTTACGATACATCTCGGGTCTAGTACTCTTGAGAAGCAACAGAACGAAGGAAATAAGACATAACATCCGAGTTCAAGGGTCATTTGGCTATACTTCGGAATTGCCCCGCTCTGTTACTTAAGTTCGATCAAATTTGCAGAGCAAAGATCTACTCCTTATATTGCGAGCCTACCTCCAAGCTATACACAGGCATCCCCAACATACCGGCCCCAAAACAACAAACATCATAGAAATTGTAAGTTGTATAAGACGACGCATCGTGTCCGGAGTTTCCCAATCAGAGTTCGTTAAAGGCCAGCTCTATTTGCATGCAGTTGAGGTTGTCGTAATCTCCCAGTGGTTTCAATGTGATATCAATGTTGCATGTTGTCCTGCCACGTTGTGTTGGGGTGGTAGAACGTCTATCGATCAACTATCAACCACCACCATATCAAAACATTAAGCCTATCGTGCACTACATTCCCGCCAATTGTCTCTATTCCGTTAACAACCTCCCCTCACTAGCTATTTTATTACTTCTGTTCTTCTCTGCCATGCTTTCCTGACACTTTATATACACTCTCGTTCGTCCTTTTGAGCATTTAATCAGCCTCAATGCCCTTCCATCGCTAACAAATCTGCCCCCTATTGTGATTTTCAGACTCAAAAGCTACACTTCTCTATATATCGCCTCACCAACCATCATGGTCGCTGCACGTCTCGCTATTTGGGCTGTTGCCGCAGCGAGCATCCTCACCGGTGTTGTTGCTCAACCACACCGTATGTATCTCCCTGTCCAATGCCATGCCATTTTATTTGAGTTAACAATCTTCTAGGCCGACAGATTGACAGACTCGATGCTCGAGCTGTAACAGTTGTTAAAGTTCACAAGCCAGTAGTCAAAGTCTTTGTCGTTCTTGACCAGAACGGAAATACTATCTCTAAGGGCTATTCTACCATCGACCCTGATGCCACACCAGCGCCATCCCCAGTCAGGAAGGGAAAGAAGAAGTTGGTAACTAAGACCCTTGACGAGTCAGTTCCAGTGACTCCCACTCCAGAAACAACCAAGCCCAGTGGTGGTAAGAGCGGCAAGCACAGCGAACCCACGACGCCAGCCAAGGACGGAAAGCTCGGAAAGGGAATTGTCTACTCCGTCTACCACGACTCCGGAACCTGCAAGGACAAGGAAACTACCCGCAGCGAGATCAAGAAGGTCCTCGATAGCGGGAATGGATACAATTGGATTCGTGTCTACGGGACTGACTGCGATCAGGTCGCCAATGTGCTGGGCGCCGCTTACGACGGCGGAATCAAGGTAATGCTCGGGATCTACAACCTCAATGACGATGCCAGCTTCCAGAAAGAACTCGACGCTCTTATCGCTGGTGTCAAAGCCGCCAACAAGGAGTACGGAAAAGATGAGAATGACTGGTCCGGCGTAGCTTTCGTTTCCGTCGGAAATGAAGTTGTCAACAATAATGCTGGAGAGGCTGAAGCTTGGGTTTCCAAGTCGCTTAAATACGCCGCCCTCGCTCGATCGGCCCTCAAGGAAGCTGGTTACACTGGCGATGTCGGCAACACCGATGTGTGGTTTTGGTACAAGAAATTCCCAGCTCTTTGCGGCGAAGACAAGCTTGTCATGCTCAATCTTCACCCATTCTTTGACCAAAACTGCGACGTTTCTTCGTCCGGCACATTCTTGAAGGACAAACTCGCTGAGATCCAGGAAGCTTGCGGGCCTGACCACAAAGTCATCATCGCGGAGACTGGCTGGCCTAATTCCGGAAACCAACTTAACAAGGCTGTCCCCGGAAAGGCTGAGCAAGCCGAGTTTCTCAAGCTTGCCGCAGCTAACCTCGACGACTACGTCTTGCTCTCTGCCTACGACGAGGGCTGGAAGATAGAGAACTCCTCTGCCCAGGTCGAGAAGCACTGGGGTATTCTCGGAACCTCCCCAAGCAACTAAATGGGAGCATCCACGTATCACTTTTGTTTTTATCGATTCTTTTCATGAGCAGTACATAAATACCCAAAAGCGCATGCCATTATTTCTTTATCTCATTAGCTTGTTTCAGGTGTCTTTTAGATAAGCATCGGTGTTTTCCCTGCTTTTTTGTTTATTGTTTATTGTTTATTTTTCCTTTGCATTTTCTATCGAGGAATCAGGTTTATTACTCGGTCATTTTCTCTCCAGACATTCTTTATGACTCTCACGATATCACGACGCTATTGCATTGTTTCAACCGCCCTTCATCATGTTTAAAAGTTCTCATCGGGGTTCAACGTTTCTTTTTCTGGGAACATCGGAGCATTACGGTACTATCAATCAATTGTGCTCTCAAGAGTATCTCCTCTATATGCATACCCTCAACTTCCTATGTATCTATCCTAGCATTCCCCAGATGCGCTTTGATGAGCGCGGTTCAGGCAACACAGACTGGTCACCCTCATTTCCATATCCATTACATCGTCCTAATTCAATATGGGACTACTTGCTATGTTTTCTCCTAAGTGATAGAATTCGTTATTCTTTTTGTAGAGCTCGTTGCCCTTCTCTGTACATATTTTGCAACGCCGAACATCGGACTTGTCCTGCTCGCATGACATGTATCCACAAGTGGTGTTGATAGACAAGACTGGAGTCAATATAGACGTGCTTTGAAAAAAAAAATTTAAAAAAATTAATTTATGTAGTTATATGTAAAGCCTCCCCCCCAAATAGCTTTAGGTAGCATTATTGGCAAAACAACGTTTTGGTCTCATGATAAGTCTTGAAACCTCGCAATTATACCTAATTCTTATCATGGCTGGTGTCTCTGCACGGGCTGTTTTTTGTTGTTCCTGTTGGATGTCCGTTTCAGGCTAGCTTTCCACCAGTCTTGTACCCTCTTGGACGCCAAATATATATCACGTGATAGCGTCAACACCTATTGTTTTTGTTTACGTTTCTGCTGGCACAACACAACCTCGACAGCCAGTCAAGAACCTATGAACGAGCCAACATTCCCTGCCAGTGCAATATCTTCAACCTCACCATCACGATAAATATCAATACTCTGCTGACCGCATCTTCCGAATGCGGCTCGTCAGCCGTCGACTTCTCCCCAGCCTCCACTGACATCAAAAGTAAATCCTTTATATCTTTTTCGTATCTTTGTTTTAGTTCTATCTGTATTTTGGTCCGTCGACATAAACTCTCGAAACGCGAACCCCACTGCCCGATACCTTCACTATGGCTGCATTTTTCAATACCCCGTCCCGTATGGATGTCACATCCGCTGCTGGCTTCAGCAGTCCTTTGTTCTCACCCGAGAAGACCTTTGTCAAACCCAAAGATGACAATCTCCTACGTCCCGGGGCGGTAGGCAACAAGAACCAGCAAAAACGCGGAGCGTTATCCATCGGTGCTCCGAAATCCTCACTAAACATCACGACCCCCTTACGGGCCCCCCTGGGCGATCGGACGAACCATAAACCCGCCGGTGAATTCACGCCACTTTTGAAATCCGTTCATAAGAATAATATGGGTGCTCAAATCGACGCAAGAATCAATGCAGCGGTTGCTAGGACGCCAATCAGTCTTAAGCATATGGAGATTTACGCAGGAGGTACACCGCTGCCGAGAGGCGACAGCTCTGGAATTGATGCTTCGTCGTATAATGATGAGAACACACCGACTGCCCCTCACCAAGGAGACTCGAGTGATATGTCCACCCCGATACCGAGAATTGGTGGAAAGGCTGGGGTTATGGATGATGGCCAGCTGACCTTACGAGAACAGGAGAAGGTAAACGGTAGATACGCTTGAGTCTCATGGATTTCATGACTGCTAATATTGTTGGTTACAGATTATAGATGAGATCAAGAAGGAGAATTTTAGCTTGAAACTCAAGATCTTTTTCCTCGATGATAAATTGAACAAGCTCGGACCAGAGTTTAACGACGTCGCCATCCGGGAGGTATGATTCACACAATGTCACGAATACAGAGCTCAGACTGACCATCAGGCAGAATATTGAAATGAAGGTCGAACACACCACCCTCCGGGCCGAATTGAAACGACTAAAGAAGGCACTACTCGATTCCGAAAAACTGGTAATGGATCTCCAGGGAGACGCCCAAAGTGCACGAGCCAGCGCCCAGCAGAAGATTGCCAGTAGCAAACAGGCAGAAGCCGACGAAGCAAGGATAAGGGACTTGCTTGCGGAGCTTGAAGACAAGAATAGCCAGCTAGATATGCTCAAGGAAGAGAACGAGCGGCTCAGACTGGAACTTCAAGATAGGGATAGTACCGAGCGAGAGGACGCGGAGGCTATCGAGACCTTGAATCGAAGAGTAGCCGACTTGGAAGGAGAAAAGGAGGATTTGGAGGCCGACATTCGAGCCAAGGATGAACAACTGGACAATCGTCAGGACTCCCAAGACAAGGAAAACGAACACCTTAGGGACCGTATCCGGGAGTTGGAGGAAGAATTGCAGGCGAAATACGACGAAGAAGGGAACGAACACGAGGAGGCCGAGGCTCGAATCCAAGAGCTCCAGGAAGAACTTTCTGGCAAGGATGAAGAGATAAAGGCCATACGAGAAGAACATGACGCCCAGATAGCTAGCGCCCGGCAACAATACCAGCAGAAGAAAGTGGCTTTGAAGACCCTCCAGGAGGAGAAAGATTCTCTAGCGTTGAAATTGTCGACCCTGCAAACCGACCGGGATGGCTGTGACAATGAATTGGCTGACAAAGTAATGGAGTTGGAGCACGACAAGCGACAACTCCAAAATGAACTTGATGATATCAAAGATAAGGTCGAGGAAGCCATTGATCAGCGAAACCGCATGGAAGATGAAATGGCAGCTCTTGTAGAGAAGCACCAGGAAGAAATTCAGAGAATCCGGGACGATCACCAAGAGCGCTCAATCTATATGAAGAGTACAGCTCAGGACCGCGAGGACAGTCGACGGAGATTACAGACCGATTTTGTGAAGCTACAGGAGGATTTAGCATCAATGACGACTTTACATCGTGAAAAGTCTTCCGAAGTTGATGTTTTGAAGAAACGCATTGAAGAATTGTCTAATGACTTTGGAGGCGACGTTAAAACACTACACTTTGATATTACCAGACTCCAAGAAGAGAGAGAGCGAGCTAAGAGGCAACTTGAAGATACGGAAAGTCAGAAGAACCTTCTCCAGCTTCGACATAACGCGTTGACGACAGAGAGCCAAGAGCTACAGAAGGATCTTAATAGACTTACCAAAGAACTGGGAGAGCTCAAATCCAGTCTTGCCAACGAAAAACAGAAATCACAGGGTATGGAACAGTCCTTGAAAGCTCAGCTTTCTAGCGATCGGAATGCTTTGGAAAGCGAGATTGACAAGCTTCGGTCTACCCTGGAAACCCGGAGCAAGGACTTACGGTCCAAGTCCGACGACTGGAGTGCCGAGAAGCGGCAGCTAGAACTCAGGCTTACGACTGCGGAGCAGAAGGTTAAGGGCTATGAGAGAACCATCGCCAGTTTACGAGAAACCGAGGGGACTCTCCACGGTTATGAGGTCAAGCTAGCTAACGAGATCAAGACACTCAAGGCTGGGCATGGAGAGGAGATAGCATCTTTGAACCTGCAAATTACGGACCTCAATCTTGATCTCGACCGACGTAAACAAATGCTTGAAAAGAACGCTGGCGAACTTCAGGTAGCTAAGGATGAGCTTCGGCAGGTCCGCAAAAACGAAAGAGCTCTGGATGATAGGATTCGCACCTTGGAAGAGGAAGTTAGATCCGCCACCCAGAACCATTCGATCGAAATGAGGGACCTTCGGGAGCAACTTGCGGACGCCGAGTCTCAGTGCGGGACTCTGAAATCTGAGGTGAAGACATACAAGGACACTCTCGCAATTGCCCAGTCACAGCTAAGGAACGAGCAGCTCAACTACCAGAGCTCTCTTGATTCTTTGAAAAACGGATCTCTATCCCAAGAACAACTCAAAATCGACCTGAGGAATATGGAGAAGAGATTGGAATCCGCTCTGAAGGATAGACAAGGTCTCCATGAGCAACTTTTGAATAGCGGCGCGGAGCTTGCCTCGTTCAAGGCTGATTGCCAAGAGTTGGAGATTGAGCGGGAGGAGTTGAGAGCACAAATCAAGGACTTGACGTCCCAAATCGGCACCCGCACTAGATTGGACCAAGAGAAGGTTGACCTACGCCTCGCGAAGAGCAAACTGGAACGTGGTCTTCAGTCCGTCACTGAAGAACGTGACGAGCTGCTCGCGAAGGCTGAAGAATTGGAATTGCATCTGGAGGAAGCAATGACACAGGCGGTTGCAGATGAACAAAAGCTAGAGGATGAAGTTTCGGAACTCAAGGCCCAGGTAAGGGCACTTGGTGACTCCCGGGACCGAGAGCTTAGTCTCGCTAAGCGCGAGGTTGCCAGACTCGAAACCCGCATCAGGGAACTTCAAGACGCACAAGTCGACCTCATTGATCCCATGGAACTATCCGAGATCAAGAAGGATCTGGACGACGCAAAGAAACGGGAAGCTGATGCTAAAGAGAAGATTCGAGACCAGCGCCAGCGTATAGCGAAGCTGGAAGCGGATCTTAGGGAAGCGAGAGCTGGTCGAACACGTCTTCCTGCTGATGATACCGATGCACTTATCGAGCGTCGAGAACTTCATCAACACCTTGTTAACGCGAAGCTGCAGATTGAGCAGTTACAGGGCGATGCGGAGGCCAAAGATAGCGATTTAAACCTCATGCTCGCCCGCGAGAATGAACTCGTTGCTAGAATCAAGGCTTTGAAATCTGACCGATCGAAGCTTAAAGATAAGGCAACAAAGGCTGAGGAAGCTCTGTTGAAGTCTCAGTCTCGCCTCGAACGCGCCCAGGAGAAACTCACGCATATGCAAAAGGTTTGGGATGATGAGAGAAACTTGTTTGAGCAGAAGGTGGTTCAAAACGACGTTCTTACGCAAAAAGAAATGCAGATTATGGCTTCCGAACAACATAAGAACCATAAAGCAGAGATGAGGGGACTGGCTACCCAAATCAAATGGTTGAGAATCAGGATTGAGCGTGAGGAGAAGTTTAAGAGAGATCTGGCCTACCAGAAACACTATTTCTTGAAGCAGATGGAGATGTATAGTGCTTGGTATGTTGTTCTACGATTCACCCTCTAGTAGATCATGAAACCTACTAACACGCTTGTTTTATTTAGTAACGAGCTGCAGCGACAGATGGTTGAAGAAATGGGAATTTTCGTCGACAGAAAATCCCGACAGAAGAAGCCAAAGTTGAAGACCGTAGCACTTGCGGTTGTCGCGATTCAAAGAATGAAAATATTCAGCGGGCAGTGGGCAGCTAATCGCGAGCTCAAAGCATCATTGGTTAGGTCCTTGGAAAAGGTTAGGCCAACCGGGAAAAGATAATGCAGACCGCTACGGATGGCTTGGCGCAACGGTCCCCATTCTATGATGATGCTAGTGTACTTATATGCGCACAGTGCTTTTTGTTTCTTCTTTTTATTTGGGGGCATTCAAAGTGGCGTTTCTTTATAATTTCGTCTTTCCTGTTGAGATTTTCGGACGAGATAGTCCTGGGCTCTCGAAATTGCCGTGATAGGGTTGTACGATTAGCCAGCACTGTTTGGAGTTGAGGCGTTCTTAAGATTCGATTCATTAAAAAGAATGGATGTGGATTCTTGATATTTGCTAGATATTGCTAGCTTTTTGAAGCACACGACATTGTGTTGATTGCATCGCGCTGATCTATAACACTCGAGGGCCGGAACATCTCGCTACGCCTCATAAACTTTGCTGAATCTAGAGAATCAGGAAAGGCGCTGTGGTTGTGGGCCTCGAGTTCGCTGATCAGAACGGTTTGGTGTTTCCGTTGATATGTTAAAGCATGGAGACCATTACACGTTCGTAACGTGTTAGACCCCAGAAAGGCAGCACACTGTCGAGATATCACTTAAGTACTTTCTAGGAAGCGATTGCCATTGTTTCCCCACCAAACCAACTCCCAATGCCGACGGCGTAGACGATACCGATATCGCAGAGACCCGTTGCTCTCCCGGTTGCCCGGAATTGTTAGGACACGAGATTGGAGAATATGCGAGGTCTGTTTCGGACTTAATGGTCTAAATTAGATAATTAAATGATCAAAGAATTGATAGTAGAATAGAACAACATGGTACCAATCGATTGATCATGCTTAGCCAAGTGCATATCCAAGCTCCAGAAAATTCGAAAATTTTGATTATTATAAAGGTAAGGCGGTGGGCCGTTATTACCAGTTCCTGAATTCACCACCTTCCAGATTGGAACCATACTTTAAATCTATGGATTGATCTATGGAGGCGCCTAGGCATCGAACGCAGCTGCGCTGTAACCACACAAAAGGTTACCTTTTTGATTTCCGGCACATATATCCAAAATGCTCAACAAAAATTTCAATATATATACTCTCTTATCGCTATTTCTGCTTATCGCCGTGTTTCTGTCACCCGATACGGGTACTGCGGCTCCAGCACCTGAGCCGGAGCTAAAAATTCTGACTAGAACATGTGTCCAGGTTCTTGTCAAAACCAGAAGTAGTCTGGTTATCAATGGTAGTACTACGTCGACGTCGACAGCTTCATGTACTTCTAGTAAGTCATATCTATTTGGAAATTTACTTTACGCCTAGTCCTTACACACTCCAACAGGCCGCTGCGTTACCAAAGCCGTAGGTGTAGAATCTCGTGGACATGACATTGCCACCGACATTCCAATAATCGAGATTTTCGAAGATGCCCGAGAAAAAAAAACCGTAACTGGTCTCCGAGTGTTGACGGGGATTTCCAGTTGTCAGCGCACGGGCAGGAAATGCATTCCGGGCCGGGTATCTCCTGTCAAGCATAACTCTACTTCGTATTAGTACAATTGTTCGAACGCCACAGGGGAAGCCATTTTCTCCGGCGCCTTTTTCAGCGTTGATTTATAGATTGGACAAACATACGCCCTTTAATTTTTCTCGCTGTGTAAAAGCTGTCGTGTGCAGACTTTCAACTGTACGCGAGCGGGGTGATGTCTCTAGTTCATCGAGATGGGCAGTTGAGTATGGATTCCGGATCGGAAATGTATCTCGAAATCCAGCCATTTTGTTTTCCTTTCACTTGTGCAGCATTTCCGCGTTGTTAAGCTACTTCAAGAATGGCATTAACCGTCTCTGTAGATCTCGGGGTCTGGCACGACGGTGACGGCGGCCAACCTGGAGGGGTTTCCCCCCAAAACACCTTTTATTTTTTAATTGCCATATTTATGTAAATGCAAAGTTGCAAAATGTTTGCAAAGGCCTGGCCTCATCTAACATGGTCATATTATCGTCCATCGATACTTATAAAAAAAAACAAAAACAACTACTGTCCGGATCAATTACACCCGATGCAAATGAAGAAAGAAGGAGATAGAGTAACTTGTTAATTCAGGCTGGCGTGCATGTGTGGCTCCTAATGTTGTTTATCAACCACTATCAACCATAGTCAGTCATTCTAGGTTTAAAGGCGCGGACGGCTCGGGTTGGAGATTCTAGAGCCGTGGTGCTGAGTCTTTGTCTGGGATCTGACCCTTGTAACGGTTCCATTGCGTTTGACTTAGAACATTTTGCCTGCATCTGTCAAACCGGACGTGATCAAAAAAAAAAAAAAAGTGATCTAGGAAAAAAAGAGTCTCGTGAACAACAAGAAGATAGGGTGGTTATGTAGACGGTTTTGGAACCGGCTAGCGTGACGTCGCGGAGAGTAGCATCGAGGTGATAAAAATAGACGGTTGTGTACACTAAACGGCCATGCCTGTGAATATGATTCCGTAAACATCGACGATGGTATGCACATGAACGTACCACACGCGGACGATATGTAGATACTTACTCAGATACACAGCGAATGTGTGGTTTTTTTTTTTTTTTAATTGCTTGAGAGACTGTGCATACATATATTGAAAGTAGAGCCAATGCCATATTTGGGGGGGATTTTGGTAATATACGGCTGGGCTGTGCGCATTGAACACAAATTAAACACCGATTGAATGGCCCCTTTGGGATTGGTAGTGAACCCACCGAAAAAGCCAAGTGCTGAATGGTCTCAGGGTAAGATTTCGGAGGGTAGGAAGGAACTGGGGTCACCGAACAAAAAGAGAGAAAGTCAAGAACCTTCCCTTGCGACTAAAATTGCAGAGAATGCTTAGTGTCATTGCCATTGGCTGGGATCGGAAAGGGGGCATGCACAGAGGGTGGAAAACGGCAATCTCGGCTTGGTCAAATAAAAACACCCTCACATCACTTCTGGGCCTCTCCTTTCTCTCTTTCCTCACTTCACGAGATCTTTAACTCATTCCTTCGCTTTTCCCTTCGCAGAGTCCTTGCGGTGTCGTCAGTTTTCGAGTCTTTCGTTAATTTATACCAGTTGTTTCTTCCCCACGCTCGTTAGTCCGAAGTCATAATCCGTAATATCTTAATCAATCTTCAACGAGGTTCCGGCTATTTATTTTGCTGTTGAGCCGATCAGAAAATCACTGCACATCACAACAGAACGTTCAAGGCAATACCGTGAGTAGACAAAAATGTCCCAGGGCATTCTTCCGCCTCCGTTATTTCACTATCACGTTCACCGTTGTTAAGAAAACAATAAACAAACTACATCAACCATTGCAGAAATACATTGTGATATTATATCAAGGGACAATTCTCTAACAGTATCACTCATCCTTCAGATAAAACTTCCACAATCAAGATGTACTTCTCTACCTCCGTCGCGATCGCCTTGGCCTCCCTCCTCAGCGCCGTCTCTGCTCAGACATACTTCCCCGTCAACCCCGAAGATATCGATCTCGGAACCAAGCAGACATGGTGCTTGAACCAGGTACGCCATATTCCTGTACTATATACAGGCGCGTATACCAAGTTTTAGCATTCCTAACATCAATTGTGATGGGATTCCATAGATCTCTTCTTGCGGTCTTCTTTGCCTCGATCAGAAGTCCGGAAGCGGTTTTGTCAATGATTGCGATGTCGAAACCCTCCAATACCAATGCATCTGTGCCGATAACACTACCCCCAACACTACAGAGTACTCCCAGACCAGTACGTCAAAATCTACCCCAAGTATATATATATATATATAAATATCAAGATGGAACAATACCTAACCATCGTATGCAGTCCCATACTTCCTTTGCACCTACCAGGTCCAGAACTGCATCCAGAACTGCGGACAATAGTAAGTCATACTCCGTTCTATAAGCATAACAACAAAAGGGACCTATTAGTTAACCAAAATTACACACCCAGTGACCCTACCTGCGCTGAAAATTGCCGAACTGGAAGAGTTTGCGGTGCCACAAACCCTACCCGGCAAACCTCCACTGCCAGCGGAGCCGATAAGACCACCAGCGCCCCATCCCCAACCGGAACCGATAGCAGCAACGGTGATGATGCCGCTTTCGATGCCAAAACAACTGCAAACAGTGCTTCAAAGACCACCGGTGCTGCTGATGACGATGCCCCGGCCACGACCGGTGGCAGCAACGCCGATAATCAAGACAAGCCTAACGCAGCTATCAAACTCGGAAGTGGCTACACCTTCAGTATTATGATTCTATCCATCCTTTGCGGTGCCTTCATTTCCCAGCTATAAGATATTATCTGTCGAGATGATGAGGTCCGTTGAATTGCCCGCAATGTTTTTCTTTCTTTCCATGATGGATATATACTTTTGCTCTTGCTTTGCTCGGTATCGGTTTATAATTACGCGTTTTTCTCTATCGGTTCCCGTGAAAGATTAGGCTTGTTTTTTGCCTAATTTTTCTTTTCTCTTTTGCTAAAAGAAACTTTTTTTGGGGGGTGGTATTTGGAACGAAGGAAGTGGGAAGCATGTGTTTGTTGGCAGTGGTGGAAGTTGATATAGGTGGTGCTTAGTGTTTATTAGCGACATTGCATGATGCGTCTTACTGCTCTCCCTAGCATAATCCCTAGAATAGCCCAACCAGTCAATATTAGGGATTCCTTTATTATATAATTTCTCATGATGAACGTTAGAACATCTAGTTAAAGCCGTAAGCAATAATTAGCTAACAGAACCGCAAGACATTCACCTCCAGATTGCGCTCCGGATGACGAGGCGCGAAGTTCTTTATAGTGTCCAGAACGGTTAGAGGCCGACAGGCCCAAGGGGATGCCGCATGGTGTCAATGGTTGGTGTTACACAAACAAGGCAGAAGTACCATCTCGCTAGAGATTAACAAGACTAATGTTCTAATATTACTATACTCTGCGTGCATATTTAACCTATAGGTGCAGCATTTTACACCGATCGGACATTCGTGAATCGAACCTTTAATATACCACTCTGCACATCGGGCACTGTCACATAGTTTTCGATTCACCAGCACTGAAAAGACAAACTACCCCTTGCATACAATCAATCTAAAATACTACTCTTCAATAATTTGAATGCTTGCTAACGAAGCGTTTGATGATCCAGATCTCAACTTTTTCTTTTGAATGGGCGGACTACGAGACTGGGATGTATAGTCTCTCAATCCACCGTGTCATCGTCAGCACCAGCAATTGCGCTTTCGTTAACTTGTGACACTCGATCACTGGCAATGGCCCGGATCCTTTTGTTGACGTTACGGTTCCATGCCTTAGCCAAAAAATCAAGATAGTGTTTTTTCGCGGTCGGCGTGTCCATAGCACCTAGGATGTCGCAATCCATAAAATCCCTATCTTGTATTCCCGCGGTATATCCGACATAGAACATGCGAATGCACCCGAGGGCCTCCCAGTTTTTATCAGGACCGATAAGACCAACAAGCTCTGCATCGATGGTCAAGGCATGCCTCGTCAGCCAAATCAAAAGCCCGAGTTCCTTCATAAACGCCGGCAAGAAGTCGTCATCCCCTTCTTGGAACTGGGTGAGTTCACGTCTTCGAGCTTCTTCCCGCACTTTGACCAAGCGCTTCCATAGGGCCTTGATCTCGAAACGCTTGTATTGGAACCGAATATAATATGCCTCCCTCAGCCTCTCTTCAGCCGGGCCGTATAGTTCTCGCGCCGTTTGCATGCCATAGCGGTGGTCAGGGTAATACGCTGCCATAAAAGCGTCAGCTATCGCCTCGGCATATGCATCCCTCTCGCCTTTCCATTTGATCGCTTCGTATTCCAACTGTCTACTTTCATCCTCCGTTTGGTTATCTTCCATACCAAGCTCACTTTCATCTATGCCCTCTTCCAGCATCCCTTTCTCCACCGACCTCTCAAGTCTTCTCAATAGCCTCTTTTTCATATCCTCCTTAACCCAATCGCGGATTTTATGGCATTCGGTCACCTTTTCTCTGAATGTCATTGGCGGGTTGATAACCTCATCGGAGTCCGATCCGGCTATCTCTTCTCGATGTCTTTGAATATGGTTGGCTCGAACGACTTGGAGGATGACACTACCTTCGGGACCGCAACTGGGGCATCTGCAATAGGCGAGACCGGTGTGGTTGCCTGTGTAGAGCTCGAGCGGTAGTCGCTTCTGGCTTCTCACGCGTTCCTGGGTACCCGGATCTGACATATTTGTGTAATTGTAGTGTATATAAACTTCTGATATCGATGTGGAATAGAGGATTGGTACTGACAACGGCTTTGGATACCGACAATAGGATAATGGGGAAGTACCGGTTAAAGAGACTTAAGCTTAGGAAGCTAAAGTTGCACGGTAAGTTAGTAAATAGGTTATCGATGTGATCATATAGAGATTCCAGAACCATCCGCGTATCTACTCCAGTATCTATCTACCTAAGTAGGTACCACCGGGTACGTCAGCCGGTTTCGGACGTTCAGTATCAGCATAATATTATGCACTTATTTGAAACTTTTTTGTTTACTAATATAAGCACTTTCTTAAGTATCTATCGGGAAATATGCAGGTTCTTTACTTGAGGCGATAGACCGTCCATCAACCCGCACCTCTCGCAGTGAATCCTCAGTCATAATCATAGCCTGAGAATATTAATGCCGTGTTTAAACTACAATGTAAAGTTGCGTTGGAAATGCCAAATCGATCCTCTCACTCCTCCTACCCAGTCTCGAAGCCAAATTGTTAGACTGCCTCCTACCTAGGGATTCCAGAGTTCTCGATATGCTCCTCAAGACGTCGACTCTTGCCAGTATCTACAGCCTTTTCACCTGTTCCTAATTCTACGCTGCCACTTCCACGTATAACCCCACGTAGACGGCCCTGGGCGTTAGCGGCCCCGAATATTTCCTCCATCTCCTCCAGTGTCTGACCCTTGGTCTCAGGTACAAACCACCATGCCCAGATGCCCATGCATACCATGAGAGAGGCGAAAAACATGTATGTACCGTACCCAAAGGACGTGATCATATAAGGAGTCGTCCGTGAGATGATAAATGACCAAAGCCACTGATCTGCCGTCGTTATGGCGACACAAAGCATCCGGATATCTAGCGGGAAGATCTCTGAGCAGTACACCCAGGTTATGCCCTGCCAGGTCGCGCAATAGATTAATCCATAAAGGTAAACCTGAGATATTCTTAGTTAACTATAGAAGATCAAACAAACACCCCAAATCTAGAGTAGGAAACCTATTAAATACTTACGCAAACCATAGCCAGGTATCCCTATCCACTCTGTGCGACGTCCCCCCTTGCAGCAGCAGCAGTAGGATCGTTTTTCAAGACGTATCCGCCCAGATACCACATCGGTATCGACCCAACGAAGGCGCCCCAGATCAACCCTTTCCGTCTCCCCACCTTTTCTACCAGCCAAAGAGAGAAAATCACCATTCCAAGGGTTTTAGCGATACCGTAGAATCAGGTAGCGAACAGCTTGGTATCGGTTCCCTGGATACCGAGCGTCTCAAAGATTCGAGGAGAGTAGTAGGTGATTATGTTAACACCCGTGAGATTCTGGAAAGCCATCAGAAGCAGTCCTATTCCGATACGATTGCGTGTACCTTTCTGGAAAAGTCGTGAAATATGGTATTTCTGTGAGTCTTTTCCTGTTAGTGGGTGTCCTGGTGATACTTGAAATCGTATTTCTTCCAATTCACCTTTAACATAGTCGTGGTGATTTGGAAGTTTTCGAATCCAAGATAGAGACTCGAGGGCTTCTTCCCATTTCCCATGCTTAGCGTACCACCGCGGAGTTTCTGGACACCAGAATATACCACAAAACAGTAAAACGCCTGGGAGTAGTTGCAAAGCTAAAGGAATAATCCATTGCATCTTCATGTCGACGGAAACCGTACGGTTAACAACGTAGTTTATCCAAAACCCGCACATACCACCACCTTGCGACAGAATCTCGAAGATTCCGACTAACCGACCTCGGATCGATGGCGGCGAGGTTTCCGCGATATACACCGGAACAAGCAGCGATACTGATCCGATACCAAACCCGGCAACAGCGCGACCGGTGTAAATCAAGGGTAAATGACCATTCGAACAAGTCATGAGAGTGCCACCGACCAAGAAAATTGCGACGGCAAGCATGATGGCTTTCTTCCTGCCGATTTTCTCGCCGATTGGGAAGGTGAGTAAGGCGCCGAAGAATGTACCAGCTTGGAAAGTGGAAACGATGTTTCCTTGAAGGGTATCACGCCGATGCTGGGAGATGTCGTCGAGGCCGAAATCTCGTTTAAAGGAGTCAAGGGCCATCGTGCCGCCGATTACTGTAGTGTCATAACCCACTATTCTCAATTTTTGAGTATATATATAATTAGTCAAAAATTAGATGTAGAAGGGACTCTTTTTATGAAAGACGGAACTTACTAGCTAGAGAGCCCATACTCATGATGATAGCCATAAGATGGACTCTCCAATTGCGTACTTCTGGAGGATCTCCATTCTCCGCATGAAAGCTGAACCCCATTCCATGTAAGTTGTCGACGACGCAGTTCTTTTGGGAGGCAGGTGTCTTGGAGCGGAATTATGGTATGATATGAACTCAAAAACTTAGAGAAAGAATCGCGAGTACTTATCGAATACCGAGGCGAGGTCTATCATTTAAAGGAATCTTCCCCCTTTCTTCCAAGGCTTCACAGTTGCCTGAATATATATGATATGACAGCATTTCCCAGTTACAAAGCCATGCACATGTCTAGGGAAAATTCTCTCAAGAAATGATAGAAATGTCATGCACAAAGTAGTACAGACGCTGATCAGCATGGTTCATCGACTGCAAGGGTGAAATTTCGACCGTGGGCTTACTATTCTATACCCTCAACATATCCAAGATTCTGGGTAGCTGTGGAGCCAACTTGCCAAAGATGGCAAGTATCTCTGAGATCTACCTGAGAAACTGCCAGAATTGGCAGCTTGGGTGATAGACTCGTCCAACCTCGCACAACACACTTTTTGTATTTCTCTAATGTAGTAGACAGACATCTGGTTAGGGACTCAGCTTATGAATCTCACGACTTTTGTTATAGAGTTATAGTAGCAAGCAACTGGCATGGGAACATCATAGTTTACTTGAAGGCTACTATGGTAGTTTGCACTTAATTTTTCATATCAGCAAAAAATATTTAACTTCAAGGACGCGGACGTAGTGAGCTGGAAGTCTTAAAAAAACAAAAGGGTATACCATCAAAGGTCAGATATTTCTGTGAGCGCATTAAGTACTTATATAAGGTGTAAGAGCTCGCATAAGCACTTGAGAAAGCGAACTGATATCTCTAGAAATATCGAAATGCAATCGCTGTTAAAATTAAGATGATATTTACGGCGTAAAACATCAAAATGTTGTATTTTGAACATCTTGTGTTGCCGATTGATTGGTCCTAGCATGGAAATGCTTCTAAAGAGGTAAATTGGGGAGCGTTTAATTGTTCTGAGGTGGAATTTGGACTAGTAAATGAGATAAACAAGTGTTTTTAATGTTGGGTTTGGGTTATGTATTTAATTACCAAAAGGGTTCTATCTCGCTATCTAGGGATCAAGTCGATTACACATTATGCAATTATGGGCTAGCGCTCGTATACCCGAACATTGCGCAGATGCGATGTGCAGCGAGCTGTATTTCTCAAAAACATACGGTAGGAAAGTGATATGGAATCATGCCCGTTGGGCGCCTCATTTATGAAGGTCGCGCGGGCCGATCAGTACAAAGAGCGCCGAAATATATGAAGAATAGCTCAGGCACCTAGCAGGGTGCAGGAAACAAGACATCACATCTCCATACAATCATCATCACCACCCTTCCCCCCCCCTCCGAGTCCCAACTCCATAAACATAGCGTCTAAGGCCTTGATTCTAGCTGCGTCTCTCTTTTTCAGCTTCATTATAACCTTTGCCATGTTCCGAGCTTGAACCTTCTTCAGCTTCTTCTCTCGCCTTTCCATTTTACGAGTCTCTGATTTTAGGACCCTTTTAGACGATTTTATCTCTGGAACGCACTGCATAGACTGCATAGAAGCTTTTCTAGTTTGTCCATGAGGTCCCTTCAGAAGCTGGGATTTACGGCTTTTTTTGGATTTCTTTGTTTTTTGATGTTTGAAGTTTGAATGATTGGACTGAGCTACAGTACCATAGGCAACTGTGCTCATACTGAGTGTTGAAGTAGGTCGGGTGATAGTAGTCTCGAAGTTCGATACACGTTCCGGAAACTCGATCCCAACCAACTCCCTGTAGATTGTAACCGAAGCCATAGTGATTGCTAATATTGGCTTCGAAGTGTTTCTAAAGAGTTTGCCGGGGAATTGTGAGCCCTAACAGAAGCAACAATGGCGGAGTTAGTTCATTTGTTGATTATGAGACTAAATCTTGATACGGCTTACAACGAAATCACGGTGTCGGGCTGATTCAAGCAGCTGTATGAATATGCAATCGACGAGCGTGTAGCAAATAGGTTTGAATGTTCAGGTTGAAATGTATCTTCTGGTACAGGGTATGAAATGCTGACAATTACGAGCAGTTGTTGCCTCGTAAACCAAGGACCTGAGTTCGGACAAAGAGGATGAATTGGAAGTAGAATGGCAGTTTCGTTCGGAAAGGGATAGATGGTGTGGAGGTGGAGGGTTTGGTGTCTATAACTCGAAAGTTTCCTTCGTTCGGGTGGTTGGTGCTCTCTAAAATCTTAAGGCCTAGGACGAATCTGGGACAGAAACTAACCAAAATCTACAAATCTTCCGATGTCATTTTGTGGAGACAGGTCTACAAGAGCAGCTCCGCACTCATTTTATTGTCATATAAGATGCATTGCACCGCTTCTTTGAGGTTGCTATACCAATCTCGTTCAAGCTAGTTTTGCCTGAGATCCAAATCACGGTGAACAGGCTTTCAAACTACATCAATTAATCGCAAAGTCGTCGACTACAGCACCTAGTGATCCCAGTGACACCACTAGATGAAATTTAAATGCAGGAAACCGCAGGACTGAGAAGAACCATGCATCAGACTCGGCTGGCGGATTAATCATTAGAAGTATGTATAGGATTATTCATCAGGACATTTACCAATTAATCGAGTACACCACAATGCTGAAAACCAACAGAGACCCAAGTCGTGAACTAACAGTTAAAAAAAAAAAAAACGCTTTCAAGCAATTGACCAATCGATAAGAAAAAATGCCCATCATCAATCCCGATTAAACAAGAACTCTTTCACCATGGGCGAACCAGCAAACTCCGGGTTCATAAGTATGCACCTGTTGCAGCACCATCAGCCGTTAATAATCTGTAAATTTGTATATCGAGAGAAAAAAAATACTTACGACAAAAAATAATTTAATCCCTGCCTTCTTGAATCTAGAAACTTTGTCCTGAATCTCGAAACTACGCTCTTCCTCGGTAACTGCGGCAATGCGGCCTTAGAATTCGGGAATGCGAGTAATAGTTTCTCCCTTAGCGAATCAAACTCCGAGTAACGTTTGATGACCGTGAACTTCTGGCCTTCCAATGTTTCGACCGTACAGTTCCAAACGACATATGCACCGGCCCTTAACGGCGACCCACTGATGATCGTGTAGTCGCCTACTATGACACTACGAGCGAAAGCGGCCGAGCTACGTTCGGACGGTTCGATGGTATGATCGATTAGGTCTATAGGTGCTGGTTGGATTATGGTCAAACTAGCGCCCGAGGCTGTACGGTTGCGATTCCGGAGAAAAGGGAGAGAAACCCGTCGATGGGCACCCGTTGGGGTTGGAGGCGAGCTGAGAGGTAGAAGGCTGAGAGCATCATTGCGGCTCACACCGACGGGCGAACCACCTGTGGCGTCTGTAGAGTTGCGAAAGTTCTGGAGGTCATCGCGGAGAGGATCGTAAGTGTTGATGGGAGGAAGAGACTGCTGGGGCTTCGACTGAGAATCCATCCGAGGAATCCATGAGGTGTTTCTCGAGAAATGATTGAAGATGGATGGAGGGTGTAAAGGTATTGGTATTGGTTCAAAGAATAGACATATTTAGCTGTTGGGATTCTGCAGGAGAAAGGTCCGTAAGAGGTCCAACGATCCCTTGTCTGCGCAGCCCTCCCGGCAACTGGAACTGGTTGGGGCCGATTGGCTGCTACGCCACCACATTCGGGAGAATCTCGAAGAAGCAGGGAGGGGCAAACGCAGTGACGCAACACATAAAAGTACAACATAAACAACACCGAGGCTGAGGTGGTATACCGGTGGCCTCTTGCATTCATCGCTATTACAAAGAGTATCCATGGTCATACTAGTGGGAAATATACATGATTCATTATTCTAGCTCTTTTTGCCACTGCTATTTCCGGAAATACGACTCCCGATTAAGCTAGTTAATATAATTACAGCATCTGCACCAAAGTCAACAAAACGACAATCGGCGCGAAGACCAATACATCTCTTGCTCTGTACTGCGAGCCAATACTTGGAGCATTGTCTCCACCGGGGTTTGTTACATCATCTCCATTGTTAGCTGGGAAGTTGCTACCGCCATTGTTCGAGCCAGAAGTCGGGCTAGTGGCCGTACTCGATGCGTACCCTGAAGATAATGTAGTGTCGTCAGTAGGCGTTGGGGTAGGGCCTTCGATAGTGTATTGGCTTGGAGTCGGGCCTTCAAACTCAGTACTGTATTGGCTTGGAGTTGAGCTAGAAAATTCACTCGCCATAGACTCAAATGAGCTAGAGGCTGCCGCAAATCCGGTAACATATGCGGATACAGTCGTGGATGTCCTTGTTCTCGAACTTCGGGTGGAAGTATAGTCGATAGTCGAAACCCAGACATAATAGTACCAGTAGTAGTACCAGTAAATAGTAGTAGTATACCAAGTATATTCGACTGTGGGAGGTCTTGTTGTAGGGGCTGGTGTCGTGGTCGGTCGATTGGAAATAGTATTGCCTCTTGAAGTTGGGTCGGCGGTGATTGAGTTACCACCGCCTCCACTGCTGCCTGCCCGACAGCCCCTGACACCGGCGCTATTGATGACACATCGATATCCAGGACGGCAAGTCCCGTCTAAATGCTTATTGTCAGACGAGAGTTTTCGCGAAGTGAGGGTGTCCCAGACTTGTACCTACAATCTCGGCAGCATTCACCACCTGGTAAAACGCAGTATCCGGTCCGGCAGCAGAGATAACCTATGTAATAATATTGAGTATACAGAATTGGAAACCGGTTTTTTGGATATCCATACCGGCATCGCAGTAGTCTCCATCACTTGAGCAACAGATAGCGGGATCTGGAATACAACCGTTTCCGCAACATTTCCGTCCTGTATTACAAGCACCTGAAGAAGCGCCATACAATTTAGTATCGGTGCGGCAGAAATGGAACACTCTCGCTGAGTATATTCGATATAAGAGAATCGGAATTTACCTCCAGATGAACAACAGGTTTGGCCGCTGACGATACATGTGCCGTCATCGCAGCATCTTCCTGGCGATCGGCAGCATCTTCCACTCGACGGACAAAGTCCATATCCGGAAGGACAGCTTTGCCTGGGGTCTAATGACATCCCCCTCCTTTCTAAGTCCGCAGTGATATCTAACCCAGACATTGGTGCGCCATTCTTCTTCATCTCTCGCCCCAGCATTTCGAAATCTCCGACTTCTCGTGCCTCCAATTGGTAGAAGTGTAGATCGTATTCGTTGGCGAGTGTCATCGAGAATCGCAGCGCTGTCAAGACAGCGACAGAAAGAACGTTGCTTCGCATGGCGTCAGATTGTTGTCAAGGGCGTTCCCCTTGACACAAGTTTAGCTTATAAGACTGGGGTATATCGTCGAGCTAATATAGATTTTGAGCAGACGAACAGCGAGATCTTTCTGATTGCCGACTTGTGGCGCCCCGTTAGGGGGAAGAAGAGAACCTTTTAAAACCCATCCATAACGTTAAGATGTTTCCTCATCGCAGTCACAGGCATCTAACAATCTGTTTATGAGATCAAAAAATGATCGGCCCTAACGAGCCAGTAGTGGGAAATTAGGAAGGTCAATCTTGGCACCCTTGATCCTTGATCCGGATATGATCTAACACAGCAAGGGTTCAATTTTCCTTGTTTCCCTTCCGCGGCTCAACTTGCAGGCAAGCTCTGTCGCAAGAGGCCGCCATCTAGCGGTATGATTAGGTGTCTTCGCTATTCGAAGTATTAAAAATACGGTGGTGATCCAAAGTTCCCAACTAGCTTGGGTATGACTCTCCAAACTCAAAACTTGTACCTGGATAACCTCGTGCAGATGCGATGCTAAAATGTGGTAGATTCACACGTGCGCCAAGGTGGCAATTATTGCCACAATCTGATCAGCATGCGAGCGCTAAACTGCATTTTCGTCGACGCCTATTGCTCATGATGTCACTTGATAGGCAGAATTGTGGGGATGTCGACCTGGGCAACTCAGGCACTCGAATTTCAAAACTAACATTTCTGAGCTCCGTAGCTCCGTAGCTCTTAGCTACTAAAAATAGTGCGATCCCTAGATAGTAAAATACCGCTTGGATAGACTTCGAACGACTGTCCCCCAAACCCTTTCATCCCAAATTCGCCTCAATTAATCTTTGATATTCGTATGAGGTCACACCAAATTAACTCTGAACATCCGCTAAGTGTTCCACGGGTGATATGAATCCAAAATTTCTGGGGTTATCGTGTGGTGGTTACATGGAACATGACGGGCCGTATTTCTTCGGACCCGAACCAGGGTGAAGCCGGGAGCGATCCGATATGCTCAATGTTACATAGATACATCTGGGCACAGCTCGTGAAGAATCATGCATATGATCATCGCTCTCTCGGGCAGTGCCCACGGAACTCATGTGGTAGGGCGCTGCGAATGCTAGAAAAATCTTTTCCCATGAAAGTAGATAATGCTTGGTGATTTTGATAGATCGCAGTATTGCATACACTGCGGGACTGCATATGGATTTTACAAGTTCATGGGCGTTTTTTCTTTCCTTTTTATTTATTTTCTTTTATTTTTCTTTCTGTTTTCATTTTTATAACTAGGTAAGTAAGGCTACAGAGAAGGAATGATTTGGAGTGCCATTTCAATCCTCGTCCTCTTCGTCTCCCTCAACGGCGGGAAACCAACCAAATTCTTTAAAATCCACCGACATTTCGCCCTGTCTATCGACATCCACCCTTACACCCTCGCCTCTAAGCGCATCGGCCTGTCTTCTCATTCCCGATGCAACCTCTCTTTGTGAAATGACGCCCTGAGAATTGATAACTCGCTGCCAAGGGACATTTGATCCGTTAAACTCTGCTTGCGGGTCTGTTGATAGGTGCTTCATGGCGACACCGACTTGACGCGGACGTGTTCTGGCAATATTATTCGTATGAGCAAATATCCTGATATTGGGTTGGGATGACAAGCTCAAGGGATGATTGTATTACGGGTAACCGGCTAGTTTGGCGATATGGCCATAGGATGTCACCTTGCCGTATGGGATCTGCTGGACCGTTTCATAGACGGCAACGCTGCGTGTTATGGTTATGGTTAGCAATTGCAAGGGAAAGACGCGCGATTTGCTTTTGACGCACAAGAAGGCTTCAGCCTCATCACTTCGAGGCATCTTGGTTTGAGATGGGATGTAGTATTGGGGTACTTGAACGCAATTATAATTCTTCAGTCATAGAAGTCCGTACTTCACACTGCACCGGGATGCTGATTATGTAATACCGTACGTGCCGTACGTGCAACACAACGAGGCCACGTGCAGGTACAAGACTGCCGACGATCCCCAAATTCGACCACACCAACACAAAGTCCACCAAGGGAAACTCAGTCCCGGCCAGTTGGAACTTATGGGAGCTGGATAAAATTAAAGGACTCAGTAATCGTCAAGTTCGGAGACATGGAATCTTTAGTATAAACTCGGAGGTTTGGAGACGAATGATTATTATGTACTTGATTGAAACTATGCTAATGATGACAAATATACAACCTTCTATCCCAATAATTATTATTCGTGGAATCATATAATCTCGCCCCATACCCCAGAGTGGTGATCCATCCGCCGCTACAGATACAACAAACTATATAGAAAGACAAAAGAAAAAGATATTAATATATTAAAAATAAGCTTCCAGAAACGCCTGTAAATGCCACTACTCTTACTAATGTCGCTTCACAGCCTCCCTCTTTAACATAGCGCACAACGCTATCACCAACCAATCAATCCTATATAGCTAAGATCTAGCCGAGATTAGTTCTTCTCAGCGTCGATTTCTTTCTCCTTTCTCTTGAAGCCTTGGTCTGTAGTGTGCTCCTGGTCAAGGCTCAAATCTTCAGTGAAAAGAGCAAAGACGCCACCGATAATTGCGAAAGCGAGGTATACAAGCCAGACATTCTTCAAAGCGGCAGCGTAACACCAAACAAGCTTCTCTCTCAGTTGGTCTGGGGCGCCGAATGGCATCTGCTTGATAACTTCGACGAGGGCGGCAGCATCCTTGGCATATTCTCCGGCGACAGGGACGAGTTCAGGGAAAGTTTCGAGCTTAGATTTCAGGAAGTTCTGGAAGGCCATGCCGCCAATGGCGACACCGAAGGTTTGACCGAAGGCACGGAGGAAAGAGAACATAGCGACAGCGTAGCTGATATCGCTAACTGCAGCAGAAGCTTGGATGGCGAGACCCATGGATGGGAAAAGCATACCAGTTCCCAGACCGGAAACCAAGTTGATAAATACCCATGCGACTGTTGTGGTGTTAACATCGAGGATGTAGAGAAGACCCTGGTCCACGTTAGTTTATACGACTCCGTATCTTGTGGAAGCCCAAGAAACTTACAATTCCAAGAATGGTAAGAGCCCAACCAGTGTAAACAGCCCATCTGAATTTTCCAGTGACGGAAACGATGATACCGACAACAACTGAGGCTGGAGCGACGGTGAAAGTTTGGGGGAAGACGGAGACACCGGCCAAGATTGCATTTTGGTTCTTGACAGCCAAATAGTAGAGAGGGAGGTAGTAGAGGAGACCCCAGAGGCTAGCATCCAAATGTTAGTTTCCTTACGGACTTGCGATCGTGGGGGGATTTTGTCACATACATGATACCATGCATAACGGTGCCGACGTAGCTGACAGCGGCGGTTCTTTGTTCGAAAACGCTCATCCGGATGAGTGGGTCTGCGGCGACATATTTCTCGTAAAAGATGAATCCAATGAGGCCAACACCACCGACGACGAGTGGAACGATTGTTCTCCAGGAGTTCCATGGGTACATAGTACCACCCCAAGTGATTGGGATCAAGAAGCTGGTGCAAGAGGCAATGAAAATAGTACCACCAATCCAGTCGATACGTCTTAGTTTCTCGGCCATGCTGGTTGGAATGAAGTTCAATTTGAGGAAGACGGGAATCATGATGAAGCCGATGCCGCAGAAGGGAAGATTGATCCAAAAGACCCAGGTCCATGAAACCCTAGTAACAGGTTAGATAGATGTTACAATACGTGCGAAAGGGATCAAGCATACTTCTCGGAAAAGACACCGCCGAGAACAGGACCAAGAACACTACCAAGGGCCCACATTGTCGAAAGGAAACCAAAATACTTTCCTCGTTCTCTGTGTAAACAAAAGATTAGCCATTGTCCGAAACCCCGCCGCGCTCGAAATATTGAGGACCGCGACCTGCGTTACACAAGACCATACCTAAGAGGGACCAAGTCTGTAATGATAATCTCGGATATAGCAATGATACCGCCACCACCGATACCCTGAATAGTACGACCAACGAGGATCAAGGTGAAGTTCTTTGCGACGGCGCATAGAATGGCACCGACGGTAAATAATACGAGAGATGTGAGAACCAATGGTTTACGACCGAAAATGTTCGAGAAGGATCCGAAGACTGGTTGAATAACGGTAGAAGCGAGTAAGAAGCTTGTCCCTGTCCAGAATGCCTCTGTTGCTGTGCCCTTCAATTTGCTCGCCATAACCTACAGATGGAGTTAGAACATAACAAAACGTTGCATTTGAGCAGGGTGTATGTACCGGTCTATATTATCAACCTGTTAGTTCATTTTCTCGATATTTTGAAATAGAGGCTTTAGATATAGATGCTTACAGTGCAACAGAAATAATGGTAGCGTCCAATGCGGCTGCAAGTGTGATAATCATGAGCGACGCAAATGCCAACAACATTCTCCAGTCCATTTTGAACTCTGGAGCCTTTGTGCTTGCGCTTCCCGTTTGTAGTGTCGACTCGCCCGATGGCTCAGCTGGCTCATTTTGTTTATGGTCCGTTCTCGAATATACTTTAGAGACGGCCAACTCCTGTTCTATTGTCGAAGACATGGTGAAGGCGTTGTTGAGGTGGTATCCACCGGTTGAAATGGATGTGGGTCCTTCGGAGTCGGAGCTGAAATTGTAATTGGTCCCTGTTTATCGTTTTCGAAAGGGGGGTTTTTTTTCTCTTGAGAAAGCTGATACTCTTGAATTCGGAGGAAGGGACGACCTTTGAACCTCTTGATATATGTTTTATAGATATCTATGGATATCACAAAGTTGTTGATGGATCGAAGCTGTGCACAGGTTTTCGAAGGTCGTGTCAATGGTGGATGATGTGATGTGCCTGATTGGTATTGATAAGATCTCAAGAAAGGTGGAGGGCCATCAGCTGGATATATATAAACAATTATATTGCATATACATACATATCGGTCGTTCAAAGATAGACCCTCCACGGCGGTATGTGGCAGAGGCTCAGGCACAGTGTGATTGTTTTCCCGCCCGATTCGTCCTCAGCTCCGTGCCGAACGTTCGAACTCTCCGTGTGCATGTATGCATGATACCATTTGTTGTTATAAGGTTATTACTAAGGGAATAACGGCCGGGGGTAAGGGCTTTCGTTATTCGAATGAGGTAACGTTATTCCGACTTGCAATCCACAGAGGCTCCTGACATTATGCTCCCGGGAGCCTTACTCGTTATTTTCTTGGTTCGAATCCTCGTATTTTCGTATTGCCAGTTCCGGTGCATCTGTCCACGCACATATTCCTTCAGCGGACCAATTTTCCCTTGTCAGGAAGCGAAAACCTAACCAAGCCAAGGTGCCCAAACCCGCCCAAACCCGCCCAACTTTATCGCGAGGAGGGTTGCTCCGTGGGTGGCGTCGAGACCCTTGCTAACCTCTCCGGCGGGCCAATATTTCATCCGAATCAACTTTGGACCAATAGTATTCCAAGCCCGTAGAAAATTCAATGAGTGTCGCTGGCCCACACATAATCTGGCGGATTTGAAACCTACAGCGCCAAGAGCCACTCATAAGGCTGAGGGAACCCTAGTACCCTAGCTCTTTTTCGCACAGCGTCAGCAATCCTCCGTCGATTATGGTTTGACGGAGGCTTAAACAGTCGATGTTCTACTCTTTGGTAGGCATCCTGCTTAGGCGTCAAAATGAAGATTGTAGGTTTGTGCCGTCGGTCGGGATGATACTTGGTGCAGACCTTCACTTTCATATAGGCTCGAGGTTCCGACATTACATATACATGATTAATCTCTAGATTTGTGATGTGGGATGACGAAGCCCTCTGAGGCCTGTATTCGGGTTATGCACATGGCTACTAATACACAGCGACCTGGCCTGATCGCTGAAGTTTTGGCTCCGATGCATGCTACGTACTCAGATCCACGACGGATCTCGGAAGCAAAACGGCCCCTGCTAACCCCGAACCGCTGATTTTCCTGTCTCTTCTTCTCTATCTCGACTCCTATCTCCCCGCCTGGTATATTTGATTCGAATTTACAATCAATCTTTGCGCATTCGCAATGGACCCTGACAAACTAACTTTTGCTCTCCAAAGGCAATTAATTCATATTTCGGTGTAAACACAACCACCTTACCGACGGCGAGATCTTGACGTTTCGGTAGACTACTATACTGACGATTATAATCATGATTACTGTCAGCCGCTATGTGGGCCTTCGCGCTCCGCTAGGAGATCATTTGTAAATTTGTGATTGCTGATGGCGTGACAACTGTTTGCGAGACTTTCTCGTATCTCAGATGGGTACTGTTATCCACTTCCAAGACCTCAAATTAGCCAATCGGTAGCTCGCTTTCGGACATCCCGAACTGGCTTCTGCTTTACTATGCAACATTAAATCGAGAAGTTCACAGCAACCGTGTGATTTATTGTCTTGTTTTTTTATTCTTACATACAAGGAAAGTATGGTACAGACTAGTACACCTAGCAACCTAGCCTTAAAAACAAAGATATCTAGCTAGCTGCAAAACTGGTCAAAACATGAAAGCAAAACTATCGATAGACGGGAAAATATAATGAGAAAATAAACTCAAAGGAAAGAGCTGGGTATATAGTCAAGTACTTTTTTGGTAGCCTAGTACGCCACTAAACGCCTGGACCAAGATAGCAGGCCGTCAACTCAAACTGGAAAAGAGTCTATCTATCTTACAATCAAAACGAAAGGCGAAGTAGACGCATAGACCACGAAGAGTAAGAAAACAATCTGAAACGAAGGAAGGAAAGCGGAAAAAAAGGAGGGACAAACTAAAGGGATATGAATGGCAGAGGCTTCTCGTGATACAGATGCTGGTTCAATGGAGAACGCTGCTTGAAATCTGATGAGCTAGTTCTGCAACTCGCGTTTTACCGCAAATACCAACAACTATTTGCGAATTTTAGTATCGATTTTGACTCGGATATGATCTTTCGATTTCCGATAGGTTGATACTAGCTGGCCGTCTTGGATGCTCCCACGGCGGCGTCTGACCAGACATCCTAATACTCTGGTAGTTGTCATCCCCGTTGTAACTTAACCATCTCACCAGCATTCGTTCAAGATTAGCGGTAACGACTGGTTTGCTCAAATAGTCGCTCATACCGGCTTCTCTACATTTCTCCCTATCTCCCTTGATCGCACTTGCGGTCATCGCAATGATAGGTATATCTCTGAGGGGCTCCGGAAGTAGTCGAAGTGCTCGGGTTGCCTAGGATCTTCGTAAGACCGTGAATTTTATATGGCTTCGCTAATATCGATCACTTACCGAGTATCCATCCAACACAGGCATATGGCAATCCATGAGCACGAGGTCGGGGAACAATTTCCCAGCAATTATGGGATCTACCTTTTTGTTCCGTGCTTCATTAGCTGGTATTAGTAGGCTCGGGTCCTCCTCTTGTTCAAGCGTTTGCTGTACTTGACGTTGAATCGAGGCAGAGTAATTTTCTCGTAGTTTTGGTGCCGATATATTACTAGCCGTATCTTTTGGAAACTGTAGATTTGCCTCGATTAAATAATCTAGGGCTTCTTGGCCGTTGGATACTGCCGATGCAGTGAATCCGAGCTGACGAGCAGTGGCATTAGTCAATAGCCTGAGGCCAGCAGGCAGCTATAGACTTTCTTACCTTTCTAACGATCTTAGTGGCAATTTGCTGATTGATTAAATTGTCTTCCACGATTAGAATGTGCAGTTTTGTTCTCTTTTCCATTGGGAGGATGAATTTCGGGTCTAGGTTTGAATGAAGATACTGCGGGATTGAAATCGACGATGCAGTGGAGCGGGATCGGCTTCGAAAGTATGGCTCATTTAAAGATGTTCCGGTTGTCGGGTCGACTCGGGTTTCCGGCCGTGAGGTCTCGCGAAGTAGCGGAGATACTGGTGGAGTGACGAGGTCGCCGTTTCGTGACGGATTAAGTCTGGGACTCACGCTGGACTCACTAGCGCCCCGCATAGAGATGCTGGTATCGTTCTGCAACCTTTCGGGCACACTGTCAAAATCTGGCAGTTGTAAACCTTCGCTCGCTGATGACCTTGGCGATCGCGAAAGTGGGTAGCGAAAAGGGATTTTCTATCACCAGCTCGGTATCAGTTGGAGATCAACTTAAGATGCCCATGTTTGCTCGTAGGAACTTACAACAGTGGCGGTGGTTCCCTTCTGGTATACTATTTTGGTGAATTATATCAGCTATAGTTCAATACGGGCAGAATGAACCACGATTTTCGTACCGCTTTTGAGTTCGATGATGCCGCCCATGAGGTCAACCAGCTACATAAGGTAAGCCATTATCCAATATATCAATGATAATGAGGTTCTGAACATACGTTCTTTGATATCGCAAGTCCGAGGCCTGACCCACCAAATTTCCTCGCGGTCGAGGAGTCCGCCTGGCCAAATGGGGTAAAAAGTAGCTTCATGACATCGTCTTTAATTCCGATTCCAGTATCTTCCACCTCAAATTTTACCACTAGATATTCCTCAGAGCCTTTGGCTTGTTTCGGTACCAAGTCATCGGTCATTGCCTCCACGAACAGTTCCTTCTCGACCTCGACCTTCAGCCGAACATGGCCGTCCATGGTAAATTTGATACTGTTGCTGAGAAGATTGGTCAGGATTTGTCGGATCCTTCCGGGATCCCCTAAAACCTGTATATCATATTTGATATCGTCTGCAATATCAGTGATGAAATGAAGCCGCTTCTTCTCGGCGTGGATCCCCATCATCCTAATAACGTCTGATAATACTAGGGCTAGAGAAAACTGCACTTCCTCAATATCGAGGCGCCCCGACTCGACTTTCGAGAAATCGAGTATGTCGTTGATTACCGTGAGGAGAGCATTCGCAGAACGTTGTATGTTTTCAGCATACTCTTGCTGTTCTTCGGTCAATTCGGTATCAAGGAGAATCTCGCTCATCCCCAAGACTCCGGCAATAGGTCTATAGAAATTAGGTTAGACTATTGGCAGATGCTTGATGCTCTCCATGGACTGATTGGAATACAAACGTTCGAATTTCATGGCTCATATTGGCTAGAAACTACCCGCAGTATTTTAGTATGTGCTCTCTGCTGCCACTCTGGAATTAACTATTGTGGCTTACCTGAGATTTCAAACGACTCGCCTCCTTTGCTGATGTTTCCTTTGCGACAACTAGCTAAAGATTAGCAACTCTATTAATTATAATGGAGTTACTAGGCCCATACGTCTGGCATTTTCTTTTTCCTGTTTCGCAAACTTGTCATCAAATTCCTCTTGTATCTGCGTAACATCTCTTAGCCAGATTAAGCCAGCAACCCAATCCCCATTAGAATTGAGAATGCCTTCTCCGGCGACGTCGAAAACTTTCCGGTCTCCATCCTTATTTACTAGGCCGACCTAGTTCATATTAATATGTTAGATTGCTGTGTCTCAGTAAGGGCTAGACTGGTTTGTGCTCATTTCAGAAAGACTGGATCACCTTTTGAGACTTGAGAGGCTTTTTTGAACGACAGAGTCTCTATCAGTATGTTAGCTATCCGCCACCCGCTTCGATGGTAACAAGTTTTATTTACCACAAGAGGGTATTCCTCTAATGTAAGCTCCTCTCTAAACTCCGGATCATATATTCTGAACTTTGACGTCCAATGATTATCCATAAAACCAACTATCAAATGACTAGCGTGTTAGTTGATTGGATATCTCCATTTAGACGGTATCAATGGTGATATCGATAATTAGATTCTGATGCACTAACCGTCGCCAGATGCAGGCAAGTCAACTGCCGCCCAATATAAACCCGATTTATTGGCGAAAGTACATGACCCATCCAACCAAGTTGCAAATACTGAATTGGATTATTAGCTGGCGTAATCTATACTATGAATCGGCGAGCTTCTTCGACGAACCTGGTACTGCCATAGTGTCTAACTTTACGATTCGGACATGGTTAGCATAGAATAACTGAATTTTTAGATTTATGTCCTTACCACTGCGTTTTTCATGATCGCCATCTTCTGGAGAACGGTCAACTGAGAATCTTCTGCAGGACCAATATGCGTTGAGAGGATATTGAGGTCCCAGTCAACGAACCCGGAAAAGTCCTCCTCTCCCGAATTCCGTCTGATCCATGCCCCCGAAGATGCGGGGAGCTTCTGAGATCGGTGGGCCACTAGCGTCGATGTCGTATAGTCGACCGGTCCAACGTTAACAAAAGTAAGGAGAAAGTAGTAGAGTTCGGCTGTGTCAAATGGAGTGATGATGCATTTGCCTTCGTAGCGCGCATTTCCTGAGGGAGAAGTTGCCGAAGTATATACAGGCTTGCCGCCTAGGAAACGGGACTCGTGTTTGTCGGACCCGAATTCGAACTTCACTTGAGGTAGAGAAAACACAACCTCCACTGAGGCATCTTTGATTCGTTCTACCTCTTGGACCTTATTAGCTTCCTCGAGTAGAATCCTATGATTATTCTTTATGGTCGGATGCTCCTTTGTTGCAATGTTTTCCTGAGGAAATAGTTTATTCCCAGTCACTGGACGGAGCGCATCTAATAATCTAGAGTAAATTTTTAGTAGTTAAATTCATAAAAATGGGATCCAATATCTCAGCGAAAGACTCTTTACGATCTTTCTAGCCTTACCTCGTCCAGCCGAACTCAATAAATACAGCCGAACCCTCTTGTATCAACCCAATACCCATATCTGACAAGGTGTATCCCTTGACCATGTCCGAAGTAACGGGTGGTGCATGGGAGAAGGGCTCCAACTCCCTCTCCGAGTTTGTTCGAACAGCATGGAAAAGCCTCTCCATAGAATAATTACAAAACTCAATCTGCTTGGTGTTTCCGGATATAATGAGTGCTGGACTTGGGCTATGCTGCAGAGCAGCGTAGCATAAGGAGTCCGGCGTCATGGGCGCATGGCTTGCATCCAACGACGGTGCCATGCGGGCTAGGCCGGGTACATCACCAACCACGCCCGAATGCTTTTTCGGAAGAAGCTGAGGACCGAGGGCGTAAGAGACGACTTGCGGTATTTTGACGGGCCAACCGATTCATAGGTCGGAAAACAAAATCAAAGGTCACCAAACGGCGAAGTCGGATGGAAATTTAGTCTCTCTCGTTAGTGAATTATGGACAGCGTAAGAGAGGAAAGAAAAACTATGAGGACCTTGACGTTTGCGAGACGGTGGGCCTCAGATCTTGGAGGCAGCTGATTATGCAAGTTGTGGTGATCGGATCGCGCTAGGGATAGGAATGTGGGAGATATTCATGCAAAATTCAAGCATTTCAGGGCAAAATCTAGTAATTCCCATTAACAAGTGACCGGGGATGAGCGAGGTACGAAATCAATGATGCATGTCTGTATTTTACACAAAGTCCTCCTTAGCATCTAAACTAAAAGAAAGCAAGATAGGTTCGAGGCAAATGAGGGTTCCTTGCTTCGTGATAGAGTTTTGGAGCTATGACGAAATCATTGGCTGCCCGCAAGCTGTCCTTCAATTTTGCGTTGAGCTGGATTGTCGCCTAGAACTCCAACAAGGCCTGTGTCACGTGCAACCCCCCCGGAATGGTGTGTTGAAAGCGAGCTGGTCCAGATTTGATTCATATTGGTCGCGAGAGCGTAGGTAAACTGAGTCTGTGTCAATAATTTGTCTCGGTGTACAGTTGAAAATAGCGTCCGATTCCACGCGTATAAGCTTTGACTGGTTCAGAAAACAGCTTCAATGTTTCTGCAGCTCTGAAAAGTTTAGTTGCAAGAATTCGGATGAAATAGAAACCATTTGCTGAACGAGTTCCTCATTCCTGCCCGTGATATTTGCACTTATCACCGAACCAGGTTGTCTGGATGCATAAATATGAACCTCTCATGTTGTATGGAGTCAGTTGCACCAATATCATTTGAGTATTTCTTAGTGTAAAAAGGAAATGGAGTATCTATTGACTTGGCCGGCCGTGTATCTTTCTTGGGATCCCTGGTCACGGATCTGACGAAAGAATAGTTAAGAGGAAAATAACTAGGAGGTACTATATGCGAGCGGGCTTAGCTTTGAAACTCTATGGAAAACCATTGCAGATGGACTTACTCCAAGTACAGCTACGGCTAACCCAATTACCGGCCAGCCACCAGAAACGGCAAAACCTTCAATCAATGCCTTCTGTCCAAAGTAAAATCTTAGAACACCGATGAGGATCGTCACAAGGGCAATGCCCACTGTGAGAGCGGATAATACTCGGGTGCTATCATGGATTGATGGCATAGCGGAGGGAGACCTCCTGACAACGAATCCGGCCTTTATTGCGTCTTCCTCATTTTTGTTCACTATAATAGATATCTGTGCTAATAGAACTCCTGCCATTGCGAACGCACCGCTGGTACGAAGCCATCCAAGAAAAGTCCGTTCCAGAGCTGCTTACAGAAACTCAAAATTTAGATTAGCAAAGAGTTTTCACACCATGGATATTGATCAAGCGAATAATAGCCCGCAAAAATCCCGTACGGGGTTATAACACTGCGAACTGCAGCACCAACAATAACCTTGGATATCCAGTGCCATTGATGATACGATACATATCCGTAGTGAAAGACAAATATGCCTTACCTAGGTGATCTCTAACCCCCTGCCAGGGTACCTCCTGGCTAAAATGGTTCCTTCCGAGTACCAGTAGCCAATTTTTGGAAGCTTCTTGGCCCGCGTGGGTGTCTCGGGTAGGTGGTGGTCTTTCCGTTCTTTGTAAACCAGGAATATTTCCATAGATTCTGTTGACCCCGGAGCTCGTGCTTGGACTTGCGAGCCCAAGGGGTGTGCTGAATCCGCTGCTTCCTTCCCATCCATTTCCAAAGCTCAGTTGAGAAGCTTGAATACTCGTGTAACCGCTAAATCCAGGGTCAGACCTGTCGTGGCCTGAGTCTGGTCCGGCCATTTTGTCGGAAAAGGAAATTTGGCGTAATTCGAGAATGTCGCCATCTCCGTCGCTTCTCATTTGCTGCGTGTTATGCATGGTTCTCGCCCCCAGCTCCTGGGTATTATTGCCCGACCAATTGGCCATCCGAAATTACTCGAGGGCCCGGGGGGTTTTAATGAAATAGGTTCGGGGCAATACTGGGCCGGTATGTTTTCTGTTTTGTGAAGCTGTCGGCCGTCGGCCAGAGATCTCGAATCGTGCGATTGACGTTGACAATTGTGTGCCTAGCTGGCGCATTGTGTGAAGATTTCTCGACGCCATTGGTCACATCTCATTGTCCCGAGAACCTTCCGTGATCCGAGCTGCCGATATCAGATATCATAAAAATATTTAGAATCCCAACAATAGCGATCAGAAGAACTATCATAGACAGCATGGACGTCTCTCTTCTTGACAGGACACTTAGAGATAATTCAGCTTGGTATACGGTGATATATTGAATAGTATATATATATATATATTAATAAAGTCGAAAAACTTTGAGTTTCGTGCGTGTGCACGTGATATTACGAGACTAGTGCCGATGTCTGGTTGGAAATTGATGCGTTACTAGTTAACTTGGTGTACTCGCACGAGGCCGCGCGGAATAGCTTCAGAACAACGACTGATCCTACTGTTCGAGAGTGACTCGAAATTCAAGAGAATCAAAGTTTCATAGGGCGGTAGTCTCGAAATCAATGGGGACTTAGCTAGGCTAAATCCTGCTGGGGTTTTCATGGTCAAGTTTCCATGATATTCATACAACGCGAGAACCGATATGCAGAACCACGGGCCAAATTATCAACCTTCGGTTGCAACACAACTTAAGACGGTGCATCTCGGTCCGATGGGCATCTTGAGAGCTACCTTTTAGTATATTAGTAGAGCTGTGTCTAAGCTTCCAATGGTTGTCACACTTACGCCCTGCTCCGCCCCACAAGTACCTAGCTCTGGGAAAGAAGGGCCGATATTCCGCGAGCTGTAAAATCCGCCGCTGTGGCTCTGCGGAATTCTGAAGATCTGCTTGGCCAACAGGCATCGGAACAATACTCGGGAGGGGCTGGATCAAGAGGACCACTCATCTACGAGTAATGTACGCTCAACCCCCGAGAATTTTGTCACGTTATATCTTCACTGCAAGGGCTTGCAAGTGTGTCAGGGTTAGGGTCAGTACAAACTCGTCTGTGGTCGTCGATTGAATACGAACCCGGTACCTGACAGCATATTTTTCCATATCCAGGGTTTTGAATTTTATGTCACATGCTGGCTATTAATGCTAAATAATGTAGTGTCACTCGATGGACCTCGATTATCAGAACAGCCTAAATAAATTGATCCTTGGCCGACAGCCTCGATTCGAGCAAAGGCGTTCGCGTTTATTCTTATTCTAAAATGCAACAATAGATATGATGTTATTTCATGCATGCTACATGATAAGCCAGAGCTCCTGAAACCCGAATACGACTGGAAAGAAGCGGCTATCCATCGGCAACTGCCTTGCAATATGATATGGCTTCATGTACATGATAGGCCGGAAGAATTGATAATATAACTACTAGTCTGCTTGATCGCTGTTGCTTTTGGGTCGAAGTGAGAACCTGAAAGTAGATGCTTTAAATATAAATAGACCTAAAGTCGTTTCCGCGTAATTATAGACTGATCAGCTTCTTCCTAGCATATTATTTTTACTTACGGAACCCAACCTCATCTTGATCTTGTAGAAAAAGACAATTAAAATGATCGACCAAAAGCTGGTAAATGGAGGGCACGTATCTGAGGAGGCAAAGTTGAAATCTCTTGTCTCAAAGCTGAGCGAGGAGAAGAAGGTTGACATAAACGACGCGCACCACTGATATATTGTCAAGCAGAATTTGGACTAACCGCGGATGCAGATACTTCTTCTTTCCGGAAAGGATTTCTGGCGTACCCAGCCGTTACCAGAACTTAACGTTGGCAGCCTCAAAACTACAGATGGCCCTAATGGCGCACGTGGCGAATTCTTCACGGACGGGACCCCTGTAAGTACATTATATTATTACAACTTTGCAAAGGGTTTAATCGTGCTGAAAGATGTGATCTGGTTCTTAGGCTGCTTTGTTCCCGTGTGGTGTATCTCTAGCAGCAACGTGGAATGTTGACCTTCTCCAGCAAGTTGGGTCTACACTAGCAAAAGAAGCCAAAGCCAAGCAAGCACAGGTGCTCCTAGCTCCGACGGTGTGCCTCCACCGCTCACCGCTTGGTGGGCGAAATTTTGAATCGTTTTCTGAAGACCCTCTTCTTACTGGAAAACTCGCGGCGGCTTACATAAATGGCTTACAAGGAGGCGGGGTCGCAGCAACCATAAAACATTTTGTGGCAAACGAACAGGAGACACTTAGAATGCAGATAGATTCTGTCATCGAAGAGAGGGCACTTCGAGAACTGTATCTGAAGCCCTTTGAGATTGCTATAAGAGATGCGGACCCCTGGGCGCTAATGTCGTCTTACAACCTGATAAATGGATTACATGCTGATATGAATCCGTTTACGCTGAAGAAGGTGCTTAGAGAAGAATGGAATTATAAAGGGTAGGATACGCGAGTAATTGAACGTGGAAACTATGAAGACGGAGCAAACTGACATGATTAAAGGGCGGTTATCTCAGACTGGGGCGGCACAAACTCCACAATAGAAAGTGTTAAAGCCGGATGTGATCTCGAAATGCCAGGCCCTGCGAAGTTACGAGGTAAAACTCTGAAGGCAGCGCTAGATCGAGGAGATATTACAATCGAAGATATCGACGAAAGTGTAGCGCGAATACTACGGCTACTTCATCGAACCGGTAGATTTGAAGCACCAGTAGATGAGCCCGAGGAACAGACTCTTGATGTCGAGGAAACCAGAAAGCTTATTCGAAAAGCCGGGGCGGAAGGCATCACGCTCCTAAAAAACAATAACGAGACCTTACCTTTCGGACCCGATGTCAAGAAAATAGCCCTAATAGGACCAAATGTCAGACGCGCAATTGCTGGAGGGGGTGGAAGCGCCAGTTTAAAGCCATATTATAACACTACACCTCACGATAGCATTGTCGCAGTGCCTGGACGAGAAATTCTTTTCGCTCAGGGGGCACAAACCGACAAATGGCTCCCCCTGGCATCGAATGTCTGCCAGACTTCATCCGGCGAACCGGGTGTTGTTCTAGAATTCTTTAAAGGAGACAAGTTCGGGGATGTTCCACAGATAATCCAAAATCGAGCCAAGACTGATCTATTTCTTTGGGATTCTGCCCCAGTTGAGGTTCTGCCTGCATATTCATTCAAAGTTAAAACGACAATTGTCCCTGAAACAACGGGGTACCATCAATTCGGATTTCAGAGTGTCGGACCAGGCAGATTATTTGTTAACCAGCAACTTTTAATCGATAACTGGGACTGGAATGAAACTGGTGAGGCGATGTTTGAAGCCTCAGTAGAAGCCGTGGCATCAATTCACTTAGAAGCCCAAGTACCAGTTGAAATCCTTGTCGAGAGCACCAACGAGACACGTCCAAAAGGCAAAGTGGGCGCCTCGACTCATGGATATGGGGGTTGCAGAATTGGATATCGAGAAAGTGCTCAAGTTGATCTCATTCAGGAAGCGGTTGACATAGCGGCCCAAGCCGATGCTGCAGTGGTTATTGTTGGGCTTGATGCTGAATGGGAATCCGAGGGATACGACCGTCAGAATATGGATCTTCCAAAAGACGGAAGTCAAGATCGATTGGTTTCTGCTATTGCAAAAGCTAACAAAAGGACAGTGGTGGTGAACCAATCTGGTTCTCCCGTCGCGATGCCGTGGGCTGATGAGGTTCCAGCCGTTCTTCAGGCATGGTACCAGGGACAAGAAGCCGGGAATGCTTTAGCAGATGTACTTTTTGGAGACGAGAATCCAAGCGGGAAACTTCCTGTGACGTTTCCGAAGCGTTTAGAGGACAATCCGGCGTACCATAACTGGCCCGGAGAAAACAAAAGAGTCTTATATGGAGAGGGTATATACGTCGGCTATAAGCACTATGACCGGCTAGCTGTTCCAGTTTTGTTTCCATTCGGACACGGTCTTTCATACACTCAGTTTCAATACGGAGAAACCAAAATCAGTGGTTCTGTGCTCAACGGTCCGAACATTCTCACTGTTTCTGTTCCCGTCATGAATACAGGCCAGATTGATGGGAAAGAGATCGTTCAGCTTTATATACGGGATATAAAATCAAAACTCTCAAGACCAAAGAAGGAGCTCCAAGGTTTCACCAAGCTCAGTCTGCGCCCTGGAGAAACAAAGATTGCAAAAATTGATATCGATAAATATTCAGTCGGTTATTACGACACTAGTATACCAGGGTGGATAGCTGAGGCTGGTGACTTTGAAGCAGTAATTGGATCTTCGTCCCAAGATATTAGGTAAGTTGACAAGCATGGACCCGCTCGGTGCTTGACCGGTTCTCACCGGTGCTGTATCCCCATTTTAGTTATATGTGGCCATTTACTAACTTAAGGGATCATAACGACAGAGGGGTGGCCCCGTTCATGGTTGAGGAAAGCTTCAGTTGGATATTCTGATACACACTGCCACGTGACTGCTTGCGCAGGAATCGGTTGGGTTGGGAAACGACCGAAGTTCGACGAATCGGAGTCCACGCCTGTGGTTCTGGTACAAGATTGTCTGGTATGTTCTGCTAGCCTTTTTGAATTTTACAACGCAGATCTCGAGGGATTGGGGTTAGCACGAGACCAAATGCAAGATCGAATAGCACCCTGCAGGTAGCGTTTGGCCATTAAGGATTTCCTTGTTTGTAATACAGAATGATTCCATACGCTATTGGTTGAGAACATAATATTCAATCTTGAAACCTTCAATCATCGGCCTTGTGGCGCTGTCTATATAAGGCGTAGAAGAGCTTAGATTAGGCATGCGACCACTGCCTAGATCAAATATCTGGGACAAAGTTGCATCTTCTATTCATCTGGATTTAGGTCCGCAGAACGAATCATCATGCCAACTGCAAACATTGATCTATTTCCTCTAATTTCCAAGTTATTCGAACGAAGAATTCTCCAAAAACCGATCCAGATCACAGCACCCGAAAGTCAAGGGATATTTAACCATCTCTATCTTGTAGCCTTGCCATCAACACCAGCGGATTTTACTTGTAACGAGTTTTTTGTCAGATTATCTCACCCTTCTCATCCATCCGTCAAAACTAGAAATGAAGTCGGCTGGCTTCAGTACCTCCAACATCACGCACCTTCATTGTTCGCCAAGAAGATCCCTAAGCTTCTGTTTTACAGTGATATTACTGACGAGATTGGCTTTGAGTACACCGTTGTCGAAAAACTTCCAGGCGAAACCCTTTGTGATATATGGGAAGATATCGATCCGTCCGCTGTAGTTTCCGCGGTCGTAGATGTCGTGCAAGAACTCCGGAATCTCACATCCAAATTTCCTCAAAGATGGTTTGGGGGTCTCACACCGGAATTCAAACCAGGGCCATACGTCGAGTGTACTACGTATTCTCTTAGCCATATTGAGCAGCATTGGTCTGCTTATGGAGATGAGACTTATGAGACGCTAAACCTCACAACTGCGTTTGATAATCTCGCAGAATATTGGAAGGCGAGAATAAGCCGGGACATACGAATTATCGAAAAACACAAAAACTGTGAAGCGTTGCGCTCAACATATCTTGGGAAGCTAAGGGCTCTACCGGATATCCCCGAGTGTGTACGTGCCGCGAAGCCATTTTTGGCACATCGGGATTTGGTATTGGGTAACTTGTTATGGGACAGGGGAACGCAGAAAATCACCGGTATTCTAGACTGGGAGTTTGCTGGCATGTATTCTTTGTCGGATTGGAACCCTGGGAACACATTGTGGGTCACCAAGGAACAAAAGAAGGCGGACAGCAAGGTAACACAAGAGGTGCTTTTCAGCCTATTGAATGAAGAACTCAAGAGAAGGGGGATGGAAGACAATGGCCAGGTCTTCCAGGAAGGTACAGCAGAATATAGATATGCAAGGATGGTGAGTCTATCGTACTGGATTGTACGGAAGTATATTGAACAAGAGGAGCTTGAGGAAGATGCAAGGGTGAGAATTTGGCTGGAAGAGTTTTACGAGCATGTGGATATTCTATGTCAAGAAATCTATGCCGGCTAGTATTAATTCTATGTTTGCCAATTCCAGAATGCACTGTCGAAGGTATTGACAAGATGAATAAAACGGCCTGCATCTGCTATGATAACGGATTATTATGGTGTAACAGTGTTTGTTTGCCCAGCCGACAACCATGCAACCAGCTAGTTCATATATGCAAGCGGGTGAGCTTAGCTTCAATAGGTCCTGGATATGGCACCATGTCGGTGAACTTTTACGATCAATAAGGACGGCGATCTAACTATTTAATGAACTTATATAATGCAGACGAGCTGGGACAAGATCCTGGATATGCTTATAAATAGCCTTGAAATTAGCATATTGTGAATATAGATAGTATACGGCCTTCAGATCGTAGTGACTGCCGTATTCAAAATAGTCGACACTAGAATTTGGTTTCACAATTAACTATGGTGTGAATCAGTTTTCCCTAACTCTTAACAACACGAGTCAGGGGATGAATTAAAAAGAGTAGGATAATGAAGAAAATGTGAAAGCTGAAGTTCCGCATGTAATTCATATCATGATAGATATGTAAGTAGTTGCAGGAATCTAATGCCACCAATGAGATCGGTGATATGTCGAGGTATCTAAATCAAAATATCAACGGTCCGTATCCTGAAAACAGATTGGAGGTGGGAAGTTTGAAACTCACCTCGACGGGACCCCATTCCAAGCTGCTCTGCGACGTTGAGATAACCTTCATCACCTTTCTTTGCATTTTTCAGGATACTTCCATATTCGCCAACGTCTGCAGAGTTTTCTTCCCAAGGAGTGCGACTAATCAATTATTTAGTGAAGCTCTCTTTGCTGCAAGATCTCAAGGGGGGGGAGGGAAACATACCACATAACGCAAGTGACCGTGTCACCGATTCTTGACGCAGCCCATTGGAGGAAACACTCCTAAAAAGATGTTAGTCAGAACTTCTATTGCTTAATATAATGTACTAACCTTGTGAATATTTGAACCGCACTGTGCGGCGCAAAAGAAGATTTTTTTCTCGTCGCTTTCCTCAAGGGGCTCGTAACAGACAGGACACTCATCAGAGTCGAGGGGCTTTCGTAGACGCTTATTTTCAGACGTATCGTCCTCAACTGGAATCGATGATTTTTCAAATATTTCCCGGATTTCCTGCAATTTTACTCCATCAGAGGCAGTTATTTACAGACGCAAAGCCAAGGCTTACGGAATTGAGCAAGGCTGCTTGATAGCTCAATTCGGGTCTCACTCGCAGCACCTTGGTCATAACGAATAATATGTGTTTGCAGGTTTGATTCTTGCGGGCGCTATCAGGACAGTCGCAGATAGGAATATTCTCAAGCACGACAGTATAGATATTTCCGGTAGACCCGGCAATCTTAAAATCTTCTCTAAGATTTCCCTCATCTCTTTCGCGTCCAAGGCAGAACATTCGTTGGCTTCGGACCCGCTCCATTCGCTGTTGGACTGCCACTGGGCATCTTGAACGGAATTTTTTCAGACGGGGAGGGTCTTCTGGTTCTTCCATTTCTTCAGATTCTTCCGGTACTTCCACTGCAACTCTTTTTGTCGCGGGCCTCGCCTGGTTTTCTTCATCGTGTAGTTCGGCACTTTCGATACCTGAATTCTCCCGTCTTCTCTTTGATCTCCGCGCTGTGTTGGAAGCCGTTGGATTTTGGTTAGCTGGCATGTCAGCCATCTTGAAGATTGTGAAGCAGAGATATCAGTAGGTTGAAGTGCTCGGGTTCTCCAAGAATGGACAAGATGGCTGCTGTTTGAGCAACTTGAAAGGGCTTGAATTAAATGTGAATCGGGGTAGACGCGTTCTGACCGCTTTGCTTCTGTGCGACACGACATATCCCAACGAGGCTGGTCCATAAACAGAATTGCAACAGCGACAACTCAACAGTTATGGGTTGCGGTTAGACCGCTAACAACTTTACCTAAAGTCCTGACAACACCACTTAAGTCTGGTGACGAGACTGCTAAAGTCCTGCTAAATTTCCCAAGTGACGAGACTGCTAAAACGCTAGTATCATGAGCAATCAGCATAAGAGACCAAATCAATGAGGCAAACTAATTTAAAAACTGCATTAAATCATCTCTAAATATATTCTGAAACCACGTACTCATGGCCACCACAAAACTTCAGTGGACTAGGTCTAGATTCTGGCGAGAAGCCAGTTCCACTGATGGATAACAATGGAAAAGCTACATTAATATCTCTAGGAGTTTGGCACCAAAACCCGTGTAAGTCCTGATTGAAAAGAGCAAGTACATTTCGCACGAAAATCGGGCCCTATGCTACAAGGCGCAGACTCTCTCGTCGACTTTGCAGCGGTTTCTTTAGAGGAATGTGTTGGCTGAATCGATCAGCCCGACTGTAATTTCACGATATCCGCATCCGGAAACACAGGTAGTTGAGTACGCTTCATCCGTCGCTGAGTCTACTTTATATTAGATGCCCCTCTTTTTTTGCGCCATACCTATCTCGTGAAATAGTTTCTTATATATCTTCTGTCTGTTCCTGCATTAGGGTCGGCACTTCTCTAAAAAGACTAATGCAGGTCTACGCCGTCGCTTTCATTTGCCTCAAAGTGAGATTTACTTGTGGGCCTGAATGCGGTCTAGCCATCGGATTAGGATGCATTCGATCACCGAACACGCCAGCCGTCCGAAGTAATGACAAAAAAGGATAACCCATTAGTACCCAAGGTTTAGCGCTACTCCAAATCAATGTCTTAGCGCGACGTCGAGACCAGAATCTGTGAAGATTTCGATCACTAGGTCATGACATCAAGACAAGATCCGGATTCTGGACCTGAAGAACGGCCCCAAGTGTGTGTTTCGTGGCGGTTTATGGTATAGGGTGGTGTATATATCCTGTTGCGCATGATAAATATATAAACCTTCGTGGAGAACCTTAAAATACAGGCATTTGATCCAAATCAATCTTTTAAGTTACAACTATATACCCTAAACCTGATTTCCTTCGAAAGAAATAGGGAATTTTGAGGATAATTGTTCCTCTAATACGCACATGGCGAACAGAAGGGTAATCGGACGCTTTTTGGCGTCCTCCATAATTTTTCTAGGATGTTTATCTACTTTGGCACAAGGTATCGCGGTTAAGATACGGAATACGGTTCTCATTATCAGTTCAGATAAACCAAATGCAGGTACTGTAACTGGTACTATGGATGGATATGGAATCCCTTACGAAGTATTACTTGTTCCGCAAGGCGGCGTCACTCTCCCACAGCTAAACCAGACAAACGGCGATGGCAACTACGGACTATTCTTGGTCATTAGCCAAGTTTCATATAACTATGGTGACCAGTGGCGCAGCGCTCTAACGCAAGACCAGTGGAACGCCATGTACGATTACCAAACTGTCTATGGTAAGAGTCCCCGAAATTCAAAACATTGAAGAAGTTGTGAATAAATGGTAATAGGTGTTCGGATGATTCATATAAACGCATACCCAAGCAGCCAGTTTGGCACTGAAGCTTTGGGTGGATGCTGTAATGCCGGTGATGATCAAACTGTTACAGTGGACAAGAATATAGCGGCTGAGCAGTTTCCAACAGCAGGCTTGAAGTAAGTCTGACCAGTTACAAAATATACATGTTTTGACGACATTGAGCTTACTTGTTCGAAGGTTTCCGGCGATCAAGATGTCGGGTCTCTGGCATTACCCTGCCAAAGTTACGGATTCTAGCAGTACTGTATCGTTCATGACTTTTGGAACCAATGCGCAATATTCAACTACAAGTAGCGGTGGGGTTATCAACACTTTCAGCAATGGGAGACAGCAGATGGTCTTCTTCACCAGCTTCGGAGCCTGGAGTGCCGTTAGTAATTATTTGAATCATGTCTGGATTAACTGGGGTCTCTTTGGAATGTATGCCGGCTACAGAAGAGTATTATTGAATAGCCAAAGTAAGTCTACTCTCCATTTCCGATTTGTCACAAGTCATTAACGTTTCCATAGTTGACGATCTCTTCTTACCTTCTGCAATCTACGGTACCAATGGCGGAACATTCAGACTTCGCCCTTCTGATGTCACAGAGCATCTCACATGGCAAGCGGATCTGAATACCCGCCTTGTAGCCAAGGGAAATGCAGGAAGCAACTACTTTGTTGAGTTCGCCTTTAATGGAAATGGTAACTTCCTGTATGCGCAGACTATTGGCGTCGGACAAACATGTTCTGTCCCAATCAAGTTTGTCCGCAGCGAAGAAGTTACGCCTCTCGAGTATCAAAAGATCCTAGGTACTGGAACAGACATGTGGCCAGCGAACTCTACATATACTTGGACATTGACCTGTATGAAGGTATGTGGATTGTGACTGCTTCAATCTTACTGTTGGCAAGACACTAAAAGCTTCTTCAGAAAGATCCATTGGTCCTCCAGTTTATGGACAAGACCTATCGAGATGCCTTTGGATTGATGTCTCACACTTTCACTCACTTGGGCGAGAATCCAATCACCTACGATGATGCTTACAGAGAAATCACATTTAACCAAAATTTTGCTAAGCTAGCTACTTTTGATAAAGCTGCTAAGTGGTCTGGAAAAGGTCTGGTTCCTCCAGCAATCACTGGTCTTCACAATGGGGACGCTCTGAGAGCTTGGTCGACATCTGGACTTACTAGTTGTGTCGGTGACAATACTCGCTCACCGCTCGTAAATCCCTCCAGTTCCTATTGGCCATATCTTACGAATATGGCAACCAATGGGTTTGATGGATTCGCCGTTATTCCTCGTTTCTCTACCAGAGTCTACTTCAACTGTGATACGGCCAACTGTACTTTGCAAGAGTGGATCGAAACATCCGCCGGCAAAGGCGACATCTTTGACCTTCTCGATCTGGAGCGTAAGTCAACCGCGAAGAACTTTTTAGCCCTTCGCCAAGACCCATATATGTTCCACCAAGCAAACCTTAGATGGTACGACGTTGATCAGCTCACGATCAACGGAAACACCAAGCGTTACAGCTTACTACAAATGTGGGTTGAAAGCGTAGTCGACGAGTTTGTGCAATACGCCAATTGGCCGATAATCACCAAGAAGCATGACGATATGGCTGCCGCATTCATGGACCGCATGGCACGAGATCAATGCCGATACAACATTAGCTGGAATACTGCCGCCGATCAAAAGAGTATCACTGGTTTCACGGTTGGCTGCCAGACTGGAAACAAATGCAGTGTTCCAATTCCCGTCACCATCCCTCTTGGAAACAGCATCACAAACGTCGGATCTTTCAAGACAGAGCAGATTGGAAATGATCCATTGACCTTATGGGTTACTCTAAGTGGTGCTACCAAAACGTTTACTTTGACTACTCCTATAAAGTTGACTGCTGCGTGAGTATTCCGGAATTTATATTCCATACATATCATGCTAACGAGTTTCTAGGGGTGGCGCGGGGCCAAAGGTGTCTAGCTCGAGTAAGGCTTCGTCTACATCTACAACTACGACCAAAAAGACAATCACATCGAGCATTTCCAGCATGTTAAGCACTTCAACAGCCTCAAGTGGCGTGGCTACGACAACAACCACCTCAATGATGGCTACCACTACCACCGTAGCGTCTTCTACATCCATGACAATGCCTACTAACACTCCGGCAACTAGCACATCTCCAGCCACCACGAGTTCTCCACTTGATCCTGCTACTTCTAGCTCCTCAAATGCTGGTGCTGGTTCGGTTAGTGCCGCTGGCGTTCCATCGAGTGTTAGTTCTGCTGACCAGAGTTCAACCACTTCAACTACCAACGGTGCAGTGACTGATAGTGGAAACGCCGTTACTGCGAACGTCCAAGCGTCCGCGTCAGGCGTCAGTCCTGCCAAAAAACACAAGAGAGGCGATAGCCAGGTGCACATTCGGCATCCAAGACGAAGGCATTTGTAAGCCTAGACTTGTTTTGAATCAGATCGATTCAAGCCTCAACTGTCAAATAATCTTACATTCATCAGTGGTTCTTTGGGTTCTGTGAGCACTTCGTGTACGGTTTACGCAACTAGGCTTGGTCGTTGTTTCCATTATTTGGAGTCTTGTTTTGAATCTTGTCTTTTTTATCTTGTAATTATGTCCTGTTCTCATTTTTTGTGTAGCAATATGTAAGCTCTGAGAGTTTCTTCACCTGTAAAGCCCGCTAATGCATGCTATATAAAGTCTAGCTGTAGTGCTAGTAGGATCAATTCTCATGATTAATTGATACCAGTCAATTTTTAGACTGTCTCTTTGAATAAGCTGTAGGTTGGAATGATTCTAGCGATATGAGACGGAAGACACGCTACGAATGCCTCCAGCCCAATCTCTTTGCACAGTTTGTTCCCGTTGGTAAGCCCTCTCCCTTTCAGCTGCCATCTTCCGCAGTATAAACAACCCGACAATGAGCAGAGCGATCGCAGGTAGCCCGATTCCCAGACCCAAACCTAACGAAAGTTTCTCGTTTGGACTAAGCATCTGATTTTTTAGACTTTGAATAGATGAAGGTGCCGTGACAACCGCCCGTTCTGTAGTCATAGTGCTGGTTATGGTCGTTGCTACGCCATCGGCGCCTATTGTAGTGTATACGACGGTTTGTGTTGAAACTACCACTAATCAAGCCACAAGTATGTTAGTTCGAAGTTGATCGTGTCATATATTCAAAGGTTAATTTATGTCACTAGACACAAACAACATCGGACTTCTGCAAAACCTCCATGCATCCATATGATAATTTATGCAAATTGATGGAAACTTTACCTGGCGGAATAACAGTGGTAACACTGAGACTGACCAATGTCGTAAAAGATGTCCTTGTGGTCACTTGAGTGTCTGTGAGAGTTACTTCTTTAAGGATCGTGGATGCGTCTACTATGTTTTGATCTGATGCAGTTTCCGATACAGCGTTCGATGAAGTTTCTGTTCCCCGGACAGCTAGTTGCACGGCGGTTTTTGACCACGACTCTTGGGCAGCTTTTAGATTGAATCTGCCACCACAAGATGGCAGTGCCCTATCGATCGCTACAGAGGGTCGATAACTACTGATAATCCCATTAATATAATTCCAATCCCATTCCACAGCTTGACCGTTTGGAAGAAATAAGACGCAGACCGCAGCCGCAAAGCTACTGGTAGGTGAAAATCTCATAACAAAACACAGGCAGATGTTCTGATCACTACCCCCAATTGGGACTGCCCCGAGTTCCAGGCCTGTCACATCGTAAAAAGCTTGGGTATTGGTGCCGTTGACAAAGTATTCCATAGCCGGTCTACATTCACTTCCCCAGTCCCATGAGCGTCCGTCAGCGCTACCAAGGTTTCCGCATATAGGTTCATATCGAATAGCATGGTATATAGAGCCTTCGTAACCACGCAGTGAACCAGAATCATCCCGTGGAAGTGTAACTGCACTGAGAACTCCATAGAAGAATGTTGTGAGATTAAGAAGAATGTAAAGGCAATTTCGACAACGCATTCTAGATAAGAAGCATTATATTCCCAATTGTAAACGGGGTATTGCGGAGGTTGAAGGTAGTTTGTAGTTAGATGGATATAACTATATCATACAAAAGTTAGGTTGAAATGTTCCTTTAGTACGGGTGCCTTGATTGTTAACTTGTTTCGAAACCCAGGCTGGAGGGAAGTGGCTATATAGCCTGCTCTGACAAAGGAGAGCCTCATGCTCTGACAAATTCTCTCCACTTATGATTCCCGGCCGGAATTACCTGCTCTAGAGGGGTTTACAGCCTTTTCCCAAATACAGACAAGCCGCATGTACATATACTGCCAAGATAGCTTGAATTGCTGATGAAATTTCCTGGCCTTATATACTAACACGTACCAGATCTTACCGCAAATAACCTTGACGCCTGAGCAAATCTTTGCCGTAATCGAGCACGAGCCTCATAGATCATTCGTGCAATATGATCGATATCGTTCTGCCCCCACTGTATTGCTGTTGTGTACAAGCCTAGAAATCTATTACGCAATTGATGGTAGTTAAATTCGATAACATCCATCCGCTCTAGATACACAGGTTTTTTGCAAATCCATTTATCGAGGCTTGCGGCTGATCATAAGATAGCGTGCCTTGGTGTTGCAAGGCTATGCATTTTGAGCCATATCACAGGTCAGTGCAAATCTCGGCCTCTCTTTGCGCCGATGCCAGAAACCTTATTTAACAGGCTAGAAATCAAAGTGGTGATTCTTATAGAGATCAGCTACATCAGTTTCGAACGTCTCTATTATCCTTCGATCCTCATATATGGAGTGCGCATCGATGCGGGAGCGTCTACGATTTTTCGCTCTTTCTGACGAGCTGAAAGCTCTGGTGTTATTACTTTTGCCAACAGCATGTACATCATGCACTTTGCATAGGATTAGGATCCCGTGGATTCGGGGATTGCAGCTGCAGGACTAGATCCGAGGGAGTGCAGGATCAGATTCGAGGCTGGGTTCTCGTGTCCGCCGAGCTTTCGAAGTGTCAACTGCATGATGTGGCGCACCGTCTGGTTGGTCAGGTCAAATTAGATAGGTCTGGGAAGGCATTTTCTATATTCTTGCAAAAGCTCCCATAAGATCTAGATGGTATCGTAAGCGGGCTGTTCTCGAGGGATACAAAATATATAAGTATATGTATCTAGCTCCCTTACTACGGTTTTATTCGGATTCGTATATACTCGCCTACATTAGAGTAGAGTATGACTGTGTTGAATTGGAAAAAGTGCAACAAGGCTATACAGTCGTGTGACATATCGAAAATTTGGAGAGGGTCCCAGTCACGCCCAGACTGATCAAGTACTTAACATACCGGCCAACAGACCATAACTACCTACCTATTGACTGACGGTTTAGACGGCCGTTTCAGTTTTAAATTTTATATCAGCCTCAACGGCTGTCACTTCGGGATGTCGCAACGTCCAGAACTATATTACTCAATCCAAATGTCTCCGGCGTCCAGTAAACATGTTTCTTTCATTTTTAAATCGCAGAGCACGGTCTTTTTCGATGGTGATTCGCCGTACCAGATTTAGAATCAGACCCTTGATAAGCCCCTGATTGGCTTAAGCTTACTTGGCGAGACCAATTTCCGATTCGCCTCTTTTCTGGCGGTACAATCAATTCTCCTGACGACCTGTCCCTGAAACCACAGGCTGTCAACTCTTTTGCAACCAGCTTTTCACTCTTTCGAACGATAAACATATTTACAGCATGCTTTGACTTCCACCTTTTCATAACTACATGTAGACCTTAATACCTAATCTAATATCCAGAAGCCATATACACTGAGGTACTTCAGTATCTATATATCAGTCTGTGCATGTGCATTGCATTGGCATAGATTACTAAGTGCCTTTAACGACCTTCTCTTCCAGAACAAATACCCTAGTAGCAGGAACCAGACGATCTGTTCTTTAAAGGGACCTCCCTTTCGCAAGCAATCATACCAATCTGAACATACATTTACACCTCTCCGACGTTTCGGCTTCAATCTTTGAGCTTTCTACTCGAATACAACAGCTCCTTTCTGGCGAACGTCCACATCGTAGCCTTTTCCGTTGCCAAACCGTTGGTTATCACAATCTGATCCTGGTTGCGTGTCGCGGTTCGGTCCCAAGCAATCCATCCAAACCTCCTGAACCGAAAGATACAAACCACAACCAAAAAAAAAAAAGCTCACACCGATCCACGGAAAGGACAAACCATTCAACATCTAAAATTCCGGATCAACTAATCAACCATCCTGGCCGCGTAAAGGAATTAACCCTTCGATACGCCTAGGCGGGCGGATAACAGATGCCGCCTTTCAGCGCATCGAGGCTGACGGGCTACGTCCGATCGCTACCCCGGGCACCCTTATACGTCATCCACATTCTTCGGCGTTTATCGTTATACATCTTCTACACAATAACTTCAATAGGCTCCTACATTGTTAATGCCTCGAAGACATGGTGGTGGGAGACAAAACTGGCAGGATGGAGAGGGCAGGTCAGCATCAACAATCTGTTGCGGCTGGTGTGGATAGGGGTGGTATACTGGGGCGAACTTGCAAGCTTTAAAGATGCGGTGGCAAGGTGCAACTGGAGCAATTGGGAGAGATGGGTATGTTTTAAGCTTCTATCAAAGACGAGAGACAGGTATACTGATATTATGTCAAATCTGTAGCCCGAAGGCGCTACCCCAGAGCATACGGTTCTTATTGCCGACCCACAGCTTGTTGATCCTCACACATACGTTCGGTCGAAGCCCGCGATGGCAGCTACCATGTACTATATCGATCGCTATCTCGGCCGGGCCTATCGGGACATCCTCGACGGTCTTAGCCCTTCAGCTGTTATCTTCTTAGGCGACCTTTTCGACGGTGGTAGGGAGTGGGATACCCGAGAGACAGCCGACGCACCTGGTGGCACTGGCTTGGGCGAAAAGGCTCATATGAACGACGCATACTGGCACGGGGAGTACGAACGGTTTCAACGGCTTTTCCCTAACGAACCCGGTGTCTTGACGATCAAATCGCTTCCTGGAAATCACGACTTGGGATTCGGAAAGGGTATCAAGCCAGCAGTTTATGAGAGATTCAGGACCTACTTTGGAGAAACGAATTCAGTGTGGGAGATTGGGAACCACTCGTTTGTGCTAGTCGATAGCGTCTCTTTATCAGACGACAGGCAAAGTGCTGATGGATGGAGAGTCGGTGGGAAGGCAAAGCAATGGCTGGACGAGTACGGCAAGGGACAGCATCAGCCCGTGCCCAGGACACCTAGCCCGAGGAAGCTGATGTCCCAGCAGATTCAACTTGCCAGTGAAAAGGACGCCACGGACCCAGGGCAGCCGCCACCGCAGCAGAACATGTTTGGCAGGCGATTGCCCTCCATCCTCATGACCCACGTCCCGTTGTATAGAGGTCCGGGTACACCCTGTGGACCTCTCCGTGAGTCCAAACTTCACGGCGGTGGGATCCCATTCAGAGCTGGCTATCAATACTCCAACGTCCTCTCCCACGACCTCAGCCGTGATCTTCTCCAGAAGATCTCTCCGACATGGGTTTTCTCCGGCGACGACCACGACTACTGCGTTCACGAGCACTCCGGCGTTGGCGACCCAGGTAAAGGCATCCGTACCGGCCGCTGGGGGGTCGTCAAGGAAATCACCGTCAAATCCATCAGCTGGTGCATGGGCATCCGCAGACCAGGAATCCTCCTATTGAGTCTTTATAACCCTGACGAACGTGATTTCCCGCACAAGGAGCTCATCAAGAACTTTGAAAAGAACCAAGCGCGCAAAAAGCGCCACCTCGACAGCGAAACCGAGTACAGCATCAACGCCCAAACCCACCTCTGCCTCCTCCCCGACCAACTCGGCACCTTCTTCCTCTACGCCGGCCTGTTCGCCTGGACCCTCATCATCCTCGCCATCAAAATCCAACATTCCCCGTACTACCAACGCCGCCGCTCTTCATCCTACTCGACGTTATCAACCAGAGGTTCATCATCATCAGGTAAAAACGGCAACCCCCTACCTTCTCTCTTTATCTCCCCAGAAAAGGCGAATTTTAACGCCAAGAAACAAGATCCCATTCTTCCGTTAGCAACTCCGACCCCGACGACCGCCACCTTTGCGTATCACCAACATACCCTGATCCCCGCGGTCAACGGTACTACGACGAGCACGCTCGCCACCCCGCCGTTGGGGGGCATTTCGCAGAAGCCTCGTGGGAACGCGTCGTCGGGAAGTTTGTCGCCAGGCGGTGGGTCGAGGAGTTCGAGTCCTAGACCTGGGATGATGGGGGGTTACGGGTACCCGCCTTCCGGAAGGATCACGCCGACCTCGGATCGTGACGACGAGAAGCATAAGTACCGGAAGGAAGCAACGGTGTTGATAGATCCCACTGGAATCTCCGGGGCGATGAATCAGTGGATTGAAAAAAGCGGGGCGGCGGATGCCGCCGCGAAAGGACGGGAAGAAGCGAAGAAGTGGATCGATGATAAGAGCTTCACGCTGCAAAAGGCCATGCAGACAAACTTCGTAGGAAGGCAGGTGGTGAAGGGGTGGAGGAGCGGGAAGCTGAGGAGCTGCGGAGCCTGGTTTGAGAGGAGAACCAGCGGGATAAGACCGGTTCTGTGGGCGATATTTCTAGATTGCAGAGACATCGCCGCGATAGTATTACCTTTCTACTGGTGGTGTTTGACAACTTATTAAGCAAAAGTGTATCCGAGGGGGGGGAGAATGTAAATGATCCTCCAAGAAGGGTTGTTTTTTTCTATGAGTCCTGAGGGTTTAATTTACTGTACAGCGAGTTTCTTTCACAACGAAAAGTTAGCCAGCGGTAAGGTGGGAGGGTCTTATCATGTTACAGGGTAGATTGATACTAGACTGGGTTGGGTTAGATGTTTTGTATTCCTGGCTTGGTCTCTGGTTGAAGAGTTGATGAGTATAATTGTGATGCAACAGAGCACAGAAAACAAAAACTTTAGGCATTTCTGCATATTTTTGAGCCTTTATAAAGGTATGGCGTTAACTGTTTTTATCCCTGATTTCCTAGCATCCTTTTCTACACCTATATAAGAATTTAGGTACCTAGGTATACCTACTTATGTACTTGTGTACTTAAGTCAATAGAGTTGGCATCAGCCTGTCACAATCTGCATCATGATCACCATCTAGTCTTTGTTACGTGAGGAATGATTCAATGGCGGTACCAAGTACTAATCTTATTTCTAGTCTTTAACAAGAAAAAAACCATGTACGTATACGTATGTCGCGGGAATCCAAATCCACGCGATTATAGAATGAACGAAAGGCACATCTATCCCGTCTATACTACATCGTGACTTTTCTTTAGCCCAGCCAATCCCGATGAAAACTGTTTAGTACCCGCCCAGTAAGACACAAGCTTCCTATTTTTTAATCCTTCTTCAACAAGCTCTTCCCCGTCATATCCTCGGGAATGTCCAATCCCATGAAATCCAAGATCGTAGGTGCGACATCACCGAGAACACCAATATCGCCGTTTAATCCGTAACCGTCGGGCCTGTTTGTCATGATGAACGGCACTCGGTTGGTAGTATGCGAGGTCTTCGGCTTGCCCTCGTCGTTCAACATCTCCTCAGCGTTCCCGTGATCGGCGGTGATGAAAAGAGTGTATCCGTGCTTCTTGCAAGCGTCGTAGACAGTTTCGATTGCATGATCGGTAGCTGTGACAGCCTCGATAGCAGCCTCGAGGACACCGGTGTGACCGACCATATCCGGTGGGGCAAAGTTATTCATGAGGAAGGGGTATTTGCCTTCCGCGATCTTTTCTGCGAGACGTTCGGCGACTTCTTGGGCCGACATCTCGGGCTTGAGATCGTAGGTGGCGACTCTGGGGGATGCGATGAGTTCACGGTCCTCGCCGTCGAATTGGATTTCAACACCACCGTTACTATGGAATGTTAGTTTATGTTGATATCCAGCTTGAGATATCAAAGTTTGGCTTACAAGAAGAATGTGACGTGAGCGTATTTCTCAGTCTCAGCGACGTGGCACTGGGGAACGCCTTTCTTGCTGAGCCACTCAGCTAGGACATCACCCATACGCTGCGGTGGGAAAGCAACTGGGAACGGGTAATCTCCTTTGTAGCGTGTCATTGTGGTAATGTTGATATCCTTCGGGTAGTTGAAGTCTGGGAGAGGGGAGTTATCGACGCCCAAAAGCTGGGTGATCTCACGAACACGATCGGATCTGTAGTTGAAGAAGAAAAGGGTATCGTTGTCTATAAAATCCCAAGTTATCATCTGGCTGTAAATTTAAGAGGCATGATTTTGGAGAAATACCCTTGATACGAGCCTCGTCGCCGTTGACAATAATTGGCTTCAGGAACTCATCTGTCTCCTTTTGTTCGTATCTCGACTTGATGGTGGCAACTGGATCTTCGCTGGCTTCCCCTTTGCCGTTAACAAGACCATCGAGAGCAACATTCAAGCGCTCCCATCTCTTGTCTCGATCCATGGCGTAGTATCGACCAACAACAGTTCCCAGCTTGCCGAGGCCAACATCCTTCATCACTCCCAAAAGAGTCTCCAAGTATCCAGCACCACTCTTGGGATCAGTATCACGTCCGTCTCCGAACATGTGAACATAGACATTGGGAACACCCAGATCCTTGGCGACCTTGATGAGTTCGAAGAGATGTTCCTGTTTGGAGTGGACACCGCCGTCCGAGACGAGACCGAGGAGGTGGAGCCGGCCATTGCCGCTGATGGCTTTGTTGAAGGAGTTTACGATCTCGCCGGTCTTCGGGAAATCACCTTGCTTAATGCTATGATCGATTTTGACGACATCCTATACCACATTCATCAATTCAGAGAACTATATCGTAAAATGTCGTGGAGAGATTTTGTACCTGCCAGACAACTCTGCCGGCACCAATGTTCAGATGGCCAACTTCACTGTTTCCCATGAGACCCTCGGGTAGACCGACGGCTAGAGAGCTAGCGTCTAATTCTGTGAAGCCCTCTTTGTCCTGGTAGTACTTGTCCATGTTGGGGGTATCTGCCTGTCCGATGGCATCTCCAGGTTGTCCCTGGCTAGTGGGAATACCCCATCCATCGATAACGACTGAAGGCAAGTCAGTATCAGCATTTTAAGAAGACCTAGGATTGAATCAATCGTGCATTAGAGTGACATACTGAGGACGGCCTTATTCTTGACGTCTGCCATTTTTGTTTTTGCAAAAGGTGGGGGTATAAATCGATAGCTAGGAACTTCGCTAGCCTGCTGTTGCAGTGCGGTGGACTTTGTAATATAATATAGCTGTTTGGTCTATTTCCTCTATGAACGGTGAAGTCTAGACAAAGAACCCAATGAGAGAGAGAATCGAACGAAAGAGAATTGACGGACCGATGAATTACAATCGGGGTGAGGTTCTATTTATCGAGTGGTCTGGCTGTCCCATCAACACGAATTCTCGTGGAGGGGCAGCGCATGCCATTGCATTTGCATCGGCGAAAACTGCCCATCCCAAAAAAGCAAACCCACAAAAAGCACCAGTAGCACCCAACCCGACCCAACTCAAGCGAGCAATTGCCATTCGATTCCGACGTCACCCTCGCCCGCCTGCTGCCTCAGACGAACTCCTTCATTGGCCGAAACCCTCCATCGCCGGGATCGGGCTTGAAGTCCCTCAATTGCTTTCAACATTGCCATTTACCAGAGCTCTTTATGTAAGCTAAGTACTTAAGTGCAAGGCTATCCATATACTCTTGTTTTCGCGTCTCAGATAATTAATATACGTGCATACGTGCCCGCCTGCCTGCAATGGCCCTCGTCCCAGTCGACACGTCCACGCTCGCCGGCCCCCACCCTCCTTCCTTCCCACCTCCCGAAACCTTCGACTTCATCCCCCACACCTACGACCTCCTCGTCCGTCTTCTCCCCCAGAATGCATCAACTTCGCCTCCTACGCAGACAACCCTTCCTCCGATCGAACCAAAGGATGTCGACCCGGAAGCTTCACGGATAAGGATCAAGATCCAGAAGGCTAGGGCTATACTCAATGATTTACCGGATATAACAAGGTCAACCGAGCAGCAGGAGGAGGAGATCAGAGCCTTGGAGGAGAAGATCCGGAAGCAGAGGGAGGTTCTGGGTAGGATTCGAGAGTTAAAGGCGGTTAAAGACGCGAAAACGCAGTAGTGGATAGTCGGCGAGGCTTGCCTTTAGGATTCACTTCTGATGTTTTCAATATTATGAGCTTCGAGACCGGCTGAAAGGTACAGATTCAAATCGTCGACCAGGAATATTATTTTTCTCTAACTCAGCTTACTAACATCTCGTCGACACTTAGAAAGAAGGGGGGGGAAAGGCGCTTGGTCATGTCAATCGCATCTCATTCGGATGCAGAGAAATGATATTCAATTGATATCAATCTGATGGATGTTTTCTTCCTAATCTAGCATTATGATTGTTGAATGGTTGTTGAATACACTTTTTTTCAGTTCTCCTTCCATGGAATATCCCCCAGAACACCGGCAGCTTTTTTTTTTTCGTCAAGATACCCAAAGAAGAGATAATAATAAAAATGAAGTACGCATGTGTGTTGAAACCCCGCAAAACCCAGAAACTTGAAGCAGCAAGATGATTGAAAGGAGAAAAGAGAGGACGAGAGAGAATTACATAGCAGGCGAGGCTATCGCTGTGGCCTTAGCTCGCAGTATACGGGAGGTGAAATTAGACTGGGAGTGGGAATGTGGACGCCCATCCGATGATCTCCTTCTGGATCTCCTGGATCTCTGGGATACCCTCTGCAATCTTGGCCTTGAAGTCCTTGAGCTTGTTGGCCTCCTTTGGTAGGCTGGTTTGAACCTCCTTTGTGATGTTGATCAACTGGTCGATGTACCTGACGACCCTCTTGAAGTCATCCTCTCCGAAGCCACGGCTGGTCATGGCTGGAGCACCGATACGGATACCGCATGGTGTCAATGCAGACTTATCACCGGGGATGGAGTTCTTGTTGCAAGCAATATTGGCGTATTCGAGAACGGTCTCGACACGGGCACCATCGAGACCCTTGGAACGAAGATCAAGGAGAACCATGTGGCTGTCCGTTCCACCGGAGACAAGTGTGTAACCGAGAGCCTTGAATTCAGATTCACAAGCCTTGGCATTCTTGATAACCTGCTCCTGGTACTGCTTGAACTCTGGGGTAAAAGTCTGACCGAGAGCAACGGAGAGGGCAGTAATGGTGTGGTTGTGAGGGCCACCTTGATGACCAGGGAAGACACTTAATAAAGGCATTCATTATTTAACAATCCTATTATAAGTTTGAAAAGAAGGCCTTGAATTTACCTGAAGTTGATAGCATCCTCGAGCTCATATAGAATCTCCTTGCCCTTGGCGTCGACAGACCTTACTCCCTTTCGGTAGAAGATCATGGCACCACGGGGACCTCGCAAGCTCTTATGGGTGGTGGTGGTGACAACGTCGGCGTGCTCGAACGGAGATGGGATCACACCTGCGGCGATCAAACCGGAGATGTGAGCCATATCAACAACGAGGTAGGCACCGACGGAGTCAGCGATCTTGCGCATTCTGGCATAATCAATGAGACGGCAGTATGCGCTGGTTCCGGCAACGAGAATCTTTGGCCGGTACAGGATGGCAGTCTTCTCCAGCATATCATAGTCGATGATACCGGTGCTGATGTCCACTCTGTATGGCATGGTCTCGAAGTAGGTGGAGACGGCAGAGATCTTCTTAGCCGGAGTTTGATAACCATGGCTCAAATGGCCGCCGTGGGGCAGGTCCAATCCCATCAATCTGTCATGTGGCTTCATGAGGGCCTGGTAGACCTGCAGGTTAGCAGGGCTGCCAGAGAGAGTTTGGACATTGACACCCCACTTTGCGGGGTCGCAGTTGAAGGCCTTGAGAGCACGCTTCTGGCACAATCGCTCAATGCTGTCGATGTGCTGGTTTCCACCGTAGTACCTGGCTCCTGGGTACCCCTCGGAGTACTTGTTGGACATTGGCGAACCAAGAGCATCGAAGACTGAGCGGGAGGTGATGTTCTCGGAGGCAATGAGGAGGATGGACTCCTTCTGACGTTTGATCTCGAGGTCCTGGCATGGAATTAGAATCTAGTACAATATAGTTGTATATCAACCAGAACGAGCAGAAGACTTACCATCAACTCGGCCACCTCGGGATCGAGTTCCCTGAGAGGCTTCTCCAGCAACTGCACAGAGCCAGTTAGTATCGCAACGTCAACATCGACATGGCGGGGTGATTCGCAAAACTTACCTCCTTGTGAGCCTCGGATAATGAGTATGTCGACATCTTTGCAGTTTGATTTTAATTCTCTTGCTCAATTGGTCTATCAAGGTAGCAATGCAGTTGGGAGAGAGAAAGAGAGAGAAAAACTTAAAAGATGAAGCTTTAAAAATTTTTTTAGTGAACAATGTTGGTACCTCGACTTTGGTGGCTGTTTGGCGGGGCGGGTAAAGCAAAATTTTCTGGATCGGAGGGCCGATGTAGCTGCACCTTAGCTTCGCCGTACGCCGTGGTTAGCCACTTTGCCCCTGCAGAGTTAACCACCGAGCTGGCATCGGCCCAGAACAACTGCGAGCTCCCAACCAACAACTATCGATAACAACATCCCTGCGACCAACCGAACGAAGCCTATGTATGGATGGATCAAACGCCGATGGACTTTCGCTGCCATGCTTCTATTTCTAGCTAGTCCTTGTCGTTCGGGTTTATGGTAGTTGAGTCGGGCTTAGTTGAGCTCTAGCTACCAGTGAGGTAAAAGGCTTTCATTTCTCACCAAACATTCTACGAAATACCACTCTTTCTAGCAGATAAATTTTCTAAGGGAATGATCTGATGATTCTGGGGGATCCAACAAGTTAAACCGCTAAATATTAATCAGTTGACCTCGTATATCGAATTCGTCAGAACCTAAAGCGGTTCGTTGATGCGAAGCACAACTTTTGAAACAGGATACTGTGCAACTCCAGCCCGCTCAAATGTCACAGCGAATTCCATTCCTTATATATATTTAAGTACTCAAGTACCTAGCTATATATCTAGGCTTAACCTTAGATACCGATATCATGCATATACCAAGAACGGCAGCTAATTTGAAATGATTATCATGGTATCGGGCTATCTTGGGGGAGGCATATTACTCGACCTATACATCGGCTGGCTTGAGACAGATCGCAACTCTTGTTTAAACCACATTAGAAATACTTCTGCTCAAGTTGCCCGATATCGAACCGCCGCTAGTGAGCCTCTGGCCCTGAAGTACATAAACGCCAAGGTATATGGCAAGAGCTATTTTGTCGATACCTAATCAAGACGGCCCACGAGCTCAAGAGCTAGGGCCCGTAGCTAGCTACCCCTCATTCTCTCCTAACTGTACTGTACTTTGTTCAAGATCACAAAGTTATCTTGGACTAAAAACAGGGATCTCCATACCGCAGCAGGCCAGGCACCTCATGACTTCGTTCCGCGGTGGGACCTGGGCAGTTCTTAGTAATTATTCAATTAGTAAACGATATCGCATATGGCCCACCTATACACATGACGGATTATGCATTGAAATAGCTCTCTGAAAAGGACTGATAATATTCACGAATATATCAGGAAAAATAAGCTTAAAGGCGAGCCCTGTGGCATTATAGCAAATCTAAAGGGTAGTCCCTCGCTGCGAGACTCAATCTCTGATATGAACCCAAGCATATGACACATGGTACCTGAACTTCAGAGGCAGGTGGAGACAGACCCAAACCTGAAAATATTGTAAATGGAACTTAAAGTTGGAAATGCTACCAAATACCGAGTTTATCCAAGGTGACTTTAGGGTCAAGGTTTTTTCTTCAGCTTTTCCGCATGAAAGTTTCTAAATTGTGGGTCCTTCAGGAAGCTGCTTGTTTTTAAGATGGTTGCTTTTTGTACAGCTGAGTACAGATTAATCTTTCTCTCATGCTTTTCTTTTTGTAAGAGGGCCAGCATTGCTGAAGAAGCAATATTATGCGCTTGGCTGGCTGGTGCTATCTGGATATGTACTACGTGACTCTAAGCGATTGATGCTTTTTGATATTGAGTTTTCCCTGCAGCAGGCCAAGTGGCTTTGTACTTACCTGTTGGTACGTTGTTTAATCAAGGTTTGGACACTTATTCAGAAATTTGAGGCCTTCGGGATTCATAATGAAGACCGAGTAGACCTATATTCTAATCGAGAGCTCAGAAGATACTAAATCGCATGCAAATGTACCACAGCTATACTACGAATATATATGGTATTTCTACCAGATCTGGTTTGCAGTAATCAAAAGTCCTGCATTATGATACATCCTACTAGACTGCATCCTACTTTCCGATTTTCTCAAAGGGATAGAGTAACACAAAAATCAATATGCATATATGCATCCGATGCCGCAATCTTACTAAAAGCTCAAGTATGGATATATACGAGGATAAGTGCACCAAGCCTCCCTTCGAAAGTGGATAGTTATTATGCTGCTTGAAATCTCGGAGCTTGTCTTGACGCCGCGAGGACGATGTTTGAACCCGGAGTAAAACTTCACACCAATTAACGGAACAAGGAGAACACAAGAGCGACCGCGACTGGCTATGGAGTTAAGATACACGCATTGCATATTTTTATGACCTTGCGACCATATCGTTCACCTTGATATCTTGGTGCACTCTGTTTTAAAACGTTGGTCAACGCATCTATCAAAATTCCAACAGGGCCAAAAGTGCAATGGCTGTGACTGCCTGTTTGGTCGAGTTATCTGAAAAAGTCGAGAGACACAATGGTGGCCGTGGAACCGTAAACAAGCGATTACCCAGCACTATCCCGGTTCTGGCTTTGCCCGTCGGTGTGGGGCTTCAGTTCACTAGACTAGGTAGTAAGGCCAAAGACATAATCCCAAAAAAAAGGCGAAGGAGGGAGAGGAACGAAGTGGAACATCGAAAAGCGCAAAAAGATAATCAGATGTCGTCAGCGACAGGATTCGAACCTGTGCGGGCGAACCCATTTGATGTCCAACTCAGAGGAGAATTCGAGTCAAACGCCTTAACCACTCGGCCACGCTGACATTGGTAGCATTTACATTGAGTTGAAGCACGAAAATCAAATATAAACCTTATAGATCATCTCGCACAGGGTTGTCAAGATCGAGATATCAGGACCTCGTTCCGCTCGGTTATGGAGGACGCTGCGAAATTCTACCAATCGTTGAAACTGAGGGCGTTCTCCCGCGACATTGCCGTAGTTTGAGCCTATAATTCATAGTATAGCACCCCACTTATAAATACGGGGCTAATGTAAGTCAGTGCCTTCCTAACGTCCATACATACCTCGTTAATTCTAATTAACGGGGCCTATATAATGGCGAGCACGAGCTGAGGTATAGCCTTGGAACTCGATATAACGGTCTAGTGTCTCGGGGCTCTTTCACGAGAGTACGTTAATCAATGTTAGAGCATTCCCCACAGGCCCCTCCATCCTTGATTGATTATAGCTGTGATGTTCACGATCCCGGGGAAAGTTCTGGTGGGTGTATCAATCAGCGTACGAGTTCAAAACACGGCCCAGCGGACGAGCATGCGAGGACCCTTGATATTACGGCGAACGCCACGTCTACAAAGGGGATCAACAGTCCCGGGGGGAGTTTGGGGCCCTCAATGCCTGGAAACTGCTAGCGAACAGAATAAGAAATACCAAAGGCGTATTTAATCAACTAAGCGACCAAGATCGAGTTTGGGTAAAGCGACCGATGGAATTTGCTTCTGCCAATATAGGAACACTAGACATTTCAGCAGAATAGTGGAGCAGTAGCAGCAGCCGTATGCAAATGGATGCAGAAAAAGGCCAGTTTCCTCACTCCTTTGTTGGTTTTATATCACAAGACGGGACGTCGTACATGAAGCTACTGTTATAAAGGCCCGCGAGATAACGGCCAGCTGGACATATTGGGAGGAAGAAGTCAGAGGAGGCCAGAAAAATACGGCGTAGTTGGATCTAAGTGCCGAAAGGAAGGGGCTTATAATAGTGCCCGGACGGCATGCTGAAGTGTCGTTTCCATATACTTCACAGGTGTACGTGCCCAATTACTAGGCCTAGTAAAGAGTACGTCGAGCATTTAACTACGAGAACGGTCCCTTGAAGCTATATACCACTTAAGTAGCGAAGTGTATATATACACGTATGCCTACTAATTTCTTAGCTTGGTTGCTTAAAACTTAATTAACCATATTCGAGTCTTCTTCATAAGCCTTTTCCTTCCTCCCGACCAATTCCAATAGCCCGCTTTTGAATTTAGATTTAAATCAATTTGATCGTTTGGCGTGCGGCTCAGCCATCCATTCACTTGGTGTTCTACTTTTGGTGCCACCAACAATCCACCACAAAACGTCAAACAAAACTCGCCCACCCTCGGAAGCTTCCTTCCGTTCTTCCCACTTCGCGATGACTTCCAAAAACTTAGAACTTGCCGACAAGTCAAGCAAATTAGATTTCAGGGACAGAAAAATGTCTTTCCTACGACGTAAAAGCGAAGCTGAAGTCAACCTTTCGGGAACCATTTCGAACGACGACCTAGCGCTCGATGACGTAAGTGGGCTTAAACTCATCCGTTGCATTTAGGCACACTGAGCCGACGTGTTACCGACACAGAATGTTGGACTTTAGAACAGTTTGAAGCTAACGAAATCCCCAATACTTGTTCGGGAAACGGCAATAGGTCAAAAGATATGGCTTCGAAGGTAAGCCATCGGCTTTGGCGTATGATCCTGTGCAGTCTCTGATCGCAATCGGCACGAATGAAACGGAAACTTCCCCCGGCGCGGTCTACATCTTCGGCCGCGGTAGAGTATCCGTCAAATATGTACTGCCAAAGAAGACTTCAGTAAAACATGTACGATTGCACGATACGAGATTGCTAGTTATCGATACCAAGCATGAACTTCATCATTTCGATATCGAAACGAATGCACTGGTGTCCTCGTGGTGCCCTCCAGGAGCCGTTTCAGCAATCTGCACAGACCCGGCGTCCGATTTTATCTTTATCGGATTACAAAATGGAGATATCGTGGCTTTCGATGTCGATCGGAATACGGCAGCTCCCTTCAAAATCCCGAATTTATGGAGGGAGTACAGCCCGAAAGCAATCGCGCTCCCGGTTGTTTCCATAGCCTTACATCCTCGGGACCTGGGTACGCTTTTAATCTCGTATCTTGAGGGCTGTGTTCTATTCTCTCTCAAGCAGAACAAAATTACTTGCACTATGAAATTTGAATTGAAACCCGGTGCACCCGGCTCGGACCTTGATCCCGCGACTATCAAGACCTTGCGAACACCAAAGCTATCGAACGCTATATTCAACCCTGGTGGTACTACCGTCATGACAACTTATGAAGACGGATGCATGGCATTTTGGAGTACGAGGGACGGAAGGCTACTAACCGCAAGAACGTTACAAGACTTCGATGTCCATATTCCAGCTCCAGTTATGTCTGGCTTTGGCGGTGGACCGAAATCCGGGCCTGCTTTCAGTCTTAGAGAACCTTTCCATAAAGTTGCATGGTGCTGCTCAAACAACATCGATGAAACATGCCTATTGGTATCTGGAGGTAATCTCGTCGGCATGGCCGATAAGGGCCTCACATTAATCGAGTTTGGGGTCGCCCCGAACAACAATTACTCTTCGTGGGAGCGGATAACGGAACACCTAGGAAACCCAAAGCGTCAGCGGTTTCTACCAGTTCCACGCAATATCGACGTTGTCGACTTTTGCATGCTGCCGAAGACCTCACCATATCATGCCGGTTCACACGACCCTTCCGCCGTCCTGGTCTTGTTCACTAATGGTGACATTGCCACTCTCCGATACCCGGACGGTGAATATCTCTCCCCGGCCGGCATGATGCATCCTAGCATGACTATGGTGCATCCAAAACCCCTTTCCATGATGGTTTCTCCAATTAGCCGTGAAAAGTGGCTCGGTATGACTGCGATCAGGGACAAGCCGGCAGCGTACTTTAAGGGAGGCGCCGACGCTAGGAGAATGACACGCAGATACCAAGACAGGAGTATCGCCTATACCATTCACAAAGATGCCACAATCAGGATCTGGGATATCGGTCACAACGATGAAATTGAGAACCCTGAAGCACTGGAAGTGGATCTCGGGGTCGTTGTTGGGAAGCCCGGCGCCGTTAAAATATCGGCGGTATCGTCCTCCCAGGCAACAGGAGAGATGGCAGTCGGACTAGAATCTGGTGAAGTCGTTATCTACAGATGGGGTCGCAACAAGAACTACGTCGGTAGCCTCCAGAGCCCTACGAGCCCCGCTGTAGGAATGACATCTTCACCATTTGGCCAGCTGAAAGATATTTCCAGTCAGTCAGATCCGACAGTGAAAGAAGGTCTTCTCCCACTATACCTTATGGAGGCTGGTTCCGGGGCGGTCAAGACAACGGCCGTTAGTGATGTCGGGTTCGTCGCGATTGGATACGACAATGGCAATCTTACTATTGTTGATCTTAGAGTACGTTTTCCCTTTCGTATTACCGGTACCCTCAAGGGTTTGTGTTATTAACTCGAGTTTCCTCATAGGGGCCGACGGTCATTTATTCCATAGTCATCAGTACCGTCACAAAAGAAGTCAACCGTATAAAGGAAGTCGCTAAGGCAGCAGCCAAACGAGGTAGTTTGACTTCAATTGCTAAAGATATCAAACGAGGTAGCGTAGCCGTCGCCACTTTCTCAAAAGATCTTCCATCGCAAGCAAAACGCAGCAGTCTTGGCGGCTTTAGGAAAACCAGTACCCCTAGCTCGAAGGAAGAAAAGGAAGCAAAGACTGAATATCCAGTCTCTATGACCTTCTCCGTCATGACTGTTGGCGAAGATGGTACGTACACCTTTTTAATAGCCTTTTATTTTTCATCTTGGCAAGCCCCTTGACTAATATCCTACCAGAATTCTCTAGCATTTGTCTGCATGTCGGAACGAATCTCAAACATGTTATGACATTCAAGATCCTACCCGATGGCTCTCGATTCACAGTTTCAAGTGCTGGAGGCCATCCACTTGATAACCCACCTCTAGCCTTGATCCCCATCAACGCTGAAACCGGAGCTTCCGCCCGAGCAACGCCAGACGCTGTCGCTGGTCTACGGCTCGGAAAGTTCGTGAACGGCTTTCTAATCTGTATTACAAGCAACCAAGCTAGAATTATTACTCCTCCGGAAGAAAAGGAGCATCATAAGTCCTGGGATGAGATGACCTGTGTCCAGGCTGGCGTTGTTGAGTTGCTGGACAAGGGCATCGTTCTGCTTTGTGTCTACAGTACTGGCAAGGTCAGAGTGTTCTCTCTGCCGGCACTGAAGGAACTCGACACTTTCGATCTACCGAGCCAAGTTGACTATGCGAAACTATCGAATTGCCAGATCACCCGAGAAGGATTCATCGCTGCATGGACGAGTCATGCTGAAATCGGCTTATTTTATATATGGGGGACCGGAAAGCAACTGTAAGACAAATACACGATCCCTGGATCTGAATCTAGAATCACTGACGTTAGTTCTCCACGATAGTCACACCCAACCGAAGGATTTTCTGTACAATCCCGACATTGCAGTGCCAGTTCGCCCCGCCATCAGCGGCCTTCAATGGGTTAGCGGAACGCAGCACGTCTCCATCGATGACTTTGACATCCTTATCGGCGGTCCAGACCGTCCGATGTCCCGGAAACAAGCGAGATTACAACAGGAGAAAGCCAACGCTGGTGATAGGAGTCCTGGAGCGAATAGCGGGAACAGCGTCTTCAGCAACATGACCAATGCTTTCAACGCGCGAACGCAAGGTCTACAGGACTTTTCGGAAAACATGGACAACCTGCAGCATAAAACTGCCGAGTTCGCAAATGTGACCAGTAAATTTATTGAAAGCCAGAAACGTAAAGCTGTCCTGGGAGGTGCGAAGAGCTTTTTCTAGATAACATTTCGATGGATACCACGGTAGATTTAGAAGAGACCGAGACCGAGGAGAAGAAGTAGAAAAAAGAGAAAGTTTGTGGAGCACGAGGACAGGGTATATCATATCAATGGCGTTTTCGGAGGATACAAATTGGAGACAGAGAGCAATGCCCCAAGCTAGATAGCTTAGGTTATTCCCTTTTACCCCAGTATTAACAGATGTTTTACAAAATAATTACAATTTTACAACCATGCATTACGATAAAACAATAACTCTGGGCTGTTCTATACGTATCTGTGAGGCTCCATGGCAGCCTGTGTTTTTCGGATCCGAATAGTCGCCAGCACCCATCAAGCACAACTCAAAAAACACCAAGTAAAATCCAAATAAAACCCCATTAAACCAGGCTACAGGTCGCGTATACCAGTCCCCATAGTAGTATACAATTCCCAAGCAAGCACTCATTGTACAAGTAAACGTCGGCCCGATCAAAATTATAAAAAGAATAAAGGAGAAAAGGGAGAAGAAGAAGCAGAAGGAAAACAAGAAAATCAGAATCAGACGGATTGATATATCCTGTCAGCCTATGGATGGCATTTCAGGTATCTCCATGAGATTAATTTCCCCTGTTCCAGATTGTTTCATTTTCGTAGGTTCCAGCTTTGGAGTATACATCTCATAAATAACCATAGGTAGCTGCATCATGTCTGCAGACGCGTCCTGAACACCCATAGCTGGGTCTGAAATTATTCCAATAGGGCTGTGGTTCTGCATCTGGGTGAAAGGACTTTGCGTCTGCACGAAAGGTTGTTGCATCTGTGCTTGATCCGGTTGAGGCTGTCCGTCAAAGTACTGCTCTGTCGGCATACACTGGATCTGCTGTAGCTCCAGAGGATGCAGTTGATGTGTCGGTATAAAAGCTTGCTGCTGCATCTCCACAGGGAACTCATACAATTGTGGATAATCGGAAACCCTCATAGGGTCATATCTCTGGAAAATGGACTGCTGTCGATGCATTTCATAATACTGCGCCTCCATGGCCATCCGATGTAACTGAAGATAAGAAATCGCTGGAACTGGCGGTGTCTGCGGGTGAGGACCAGGAGTGGGAGGCACTGACTCAAGAGCAGTCATTTGCACCGGATCTTGTATAGGAATCACCTGCATAGGGTCTTGCATGGGACCCTGTGTGGGATCTTGCGTATTGCTCTGCATTTGGACCGTATGTGATGGATTCATCTGCATCGGGGAATTTTGTGTGCGCTTTAGATCGTGAGCTCTCTGTGCCTGACCCATCTGGGCAAGCATACGTCGATGCTCTGTTATTGGGTAATGATAGTATTTGATCTCGCAGAAGCTGAGCAGAACCCGCCACTCGTAGTTGAAGATTTTTCTGGTATCATCAAGCCATTGGTAGTCTCTGTCGCCTGATCGCTTCTTCATTTCCGCTTCCAGATGTCTCACAAGGCTTATCAGTCCTTCAGGTCCCGCATTTCGGTCGTCCGAAAGCCAGGGCCATGCATGATACATCAAATTTGCGGAGAATGATAACCGATACCTATAGGTTGAGAAATCATCAGTGATGCCGTCTCTAGTAGAGGTTCCCTTTTCATAGATATATATAGAGACCGGGATATGGGATTGCCGAGTTTAGCATACCATGCACAGCTTTCAGTGTACTCTCCATATATGCGAGCGATGATGGCGCGGAGGAGGTGAAACTCTGCGGGCCGGCTGATGTCGAGATTTGCGTATTTCTGTATAGCGAGCTCCGCGTTAGGGAGATCCCCATTGAGAACATGAAGGGCCCCTTCGAGGATTGGATTGAGGCCAAGCTGGATAATTGCAATTTTAGCTTCATGGGAATATACACTGTTCGGCTTAGAAACCGGGGGGTACGTCGGAAGCTCGTTGACGATTTCGAGGTACTCGGATTCCGCTGTGTTTGGTCGGTGCAGACGCGGTGCCGGCGGTAGGTAATCCGGAAGATTGGGATCCTCATCATCTTCCGCACTCATATAGCCAATTTGCGCCAGGATATCCTCGAAGATTGCGCGGGCGTGCGCATCAGTTAACCGAGGGCCATCCCTTCTCCCATGACCCAGGGGCAACTGGACGGCTGTCGCAGGATGAGTGGGATACAAGTCACCGTCCATTGTGATACCTTACCGGTGGGGAGTGATCAGAGGTTGGAGCGAAGGATGTAAAATTAACAGGTCCTAGACCAGAACCCTGCTGGTTTTAAGAACGTGCAGAGGCGTGGTTAATAGAAAGGAAAGGCGGGGCAGTGAGATCAATGGATGAGTCTTATCTGTGAGTGAGCTGTTGTTCTCTGGGATTTTGTAACTTTATGGTCCTTCTAATAGTCACTGTTACAGATCTTTGGAATAAAAGATGCAAATGGGATACATTTTATATGGGAGAGTTTCAAGAGCGACGAACGGACCGACCTCGATCTGCGTTGGCCATGTTGCATTTTGGATCTGCAGGTATTTTGCCTCGAGACAGCAACTGATCAGGCATCGGCCCGCCTACGAGTTCCCATAGCAGGAGGCATATTCTTTTCTAATCTACACGTATCGGTAAGTATCTAGATATATCGATATCTACTTAAGAATATGGATGAATTATCTTCCTCTACAAAGTAGTTGTTCTCTCTTCTCCTAATGTGTTAATTGTCAATTTTCATCCGTTAACCATGTATCCTTCTAGCCCTGACATTGCAAAGCCTACTGGTGCACGCATGTCTCATCGGCAGCTGACATTTAAGGCTAATTGATAGTCAAACTGCTTGACTAGAATGTACGAATTCAACCCTTGATTTCAAGTTAGTTCTACTTTTCTGCTACGAGGCTCTCATGATCTAATAGCGTCTTGCGGCGTATTCTGAAGCTTAACCAAGGCCCCGTTCTCACGTCTGCAGAAGTATCTGGAAACAAGATTAAACTTTTTTTTTTTNGGGGGGGGGGACCATACCCAGCCCTTAAGGCTTGTCAGATGCGAATATCCTACTCGACAAACCTTCGCAACAGTCAAAAAATATACCTACAAAGTCAGTGCTAAGACGCATCTTGACCACTCAAAAACATATAAGGGGTCAATTACACCATTTGAATCACTTTCTATCGAGTTATCAGCAGAGACCGGAGGGGAAACGGAACAGCATGGTATCGCATTCGTCGGCATGATCTCCTAGAAATGCTCAATGATGGACAATTTAGCCAAGAAATCCCCACGAAGAAATGATATAATATTATCAGGTTGGGTAGAGGCCGTCTTGGGGTAATTATATTAAATCTAGGATCATACATGGTCGTAAACGCGGTTACCCTAAGACACTCGCAACAACACAGAATAAGCTGTTGCATTTTCACCCTGGAATAGGATGATGCATAAGACCCTGAGGAATCGAAGCGAGCCGGTGCAAGACGAACCCCGAGCGGAAAGAAACTGATCCTTTATACGGTAAGTGGCAACTTAATAAAGTACATGAAGTGCTTTTTTTCAGCCCGGCTCTTAGGATTTGCCGTTTTGGCAGCAGTCGCGGGACGTTCAAGGACAGTCATGTCAGATACCAGGTCCTTACGCAATCCCTGTCCAGGCACCGATTGTACTGTCGCGGCGCTATATCGAAATAAATACCCATAAGAAAAAAAAAAGGTGGATATGAAAATCCAATATTAAAGGCAAACTCGCGGCTCGTTAGGGCTATGTTCCCTCTTAATATGTACCAAATAATCAGTATAAAGTAAGACGGTTCCTCAATGCCCTTGGAACCGCGGCGGTATACCCATCAGAGCTACAGAGCAGTTCCAACTTCGTCCCAACACATTTACACTTACAATTCTCCAACACGATGGACCCCTCAGCACTTGAGATTCACATCGCTCTATCCCTGTTACCGTACCTCGACGCCACCGATGTTTGTAGGGTCAGGGGGGTAAACAAAGTTCGTGAACTAGAGAACTCGTCGTCTTAATTAATCTAATGGCCATTCAGCTAATATACCATCTCAGCACTGGAATGAACTCTTCTCCTCTCCCGAAGTTCTCCGAACCGCGATCCGTATCTACGGTTCAGCTTCTCGAGAGTACCAAATAATAACTCGTCTCGAGAATGAGGCGGAAGCTGGAATTTCCGATGATTTGACTCCTAAATTGACGCCGGAGTACTACCAGACCCTCTTTCGTAATTTCAGTATCAGGACTCAGCATCTTCGGAAAGGCACCCCTATACAGGAAATCCGTCTCAGGCTTCGGAAAAATCAGTCAAATAACTTTGTGTACTCGTGTGCCGATGATGTGCTCGTTTACGTCAGTCCCGTGGCCGGAGGGCTCGAAGTGGTATTTTGGAACCATGATGTTGCGGAATACGCCAATATGCGGATCGAGCTAGGCACTTACAATATGGGACCTCAGCCGTCCGCTTACTCCGTCAGACGGCTACGAGTTTTTGAAGATATATTGGTAGTTGAGCATACCAAAGAAGGGAAGTTGGAGAATGTGACCGGGTCTTTCTGGACGAGTGTCGTTCAGGTCTTCCGATTGATATCTCCGTTTGCAAGGGTCGGGGAGAACAAAGAAAAACGCAAAGCATCGTATGAACAGCTCTCGCTGTTCGAGACTTTCAAGTACAGACATGTCAATTACACGGTACGAACATTTTAAACCGTTCTTGTTCTAAGTTTTTATAGCTATAGAACTAACGCATATTATAGGAAGGTATCGTCAGCGACCACTCAAGAACCCACTACGCCGCTCTGAGCAACCGCAGCAACTCCCTCCGAGTCGGTCTCTTCGTGTGGGATATATTCACGGGCAAGATAGTTTTCCACTATGAACAAGAAGCCCTGGGTAGCCGCGGCATCACCGTCTCCCCTCTCGTCCCTGCAGACAAAGTGATAATGGTTGATGACTCCCACGTTCTCCTCATAAAACCCGACCTTCGGAATGGTACTAAATGGCGGAAGGATCCCGATGACGCCACGGGTTTCAAAGTTTACATCAGAACCTTCTCCCTATCCATCGGCACGGTCTCCGAGGAAGACGGGATCGTATCCGCCGGTGAGGACGATTACATCCATTCGACCATCACCCGCGATAAAGACGATGAGATGCTACAAGGTTACCACGACCACATCCAGTACCGGGTCGTCCGCCAACGCGCCCCAAAACTTCACCATTATGATAACCCGAAAGTTAGTATATACCTGAACGTCTGGGGGCGAACCCGAATCACCAAACTCGGGAAAGTAAGCTTCTCCCGCGAAGACGAAGAATGGTCCCGTCGTCCCGTGGAACGTAACGAGATCCACCAATACGAACTTATCACCTCGGGCTCGCTTCCCGGACAAACAGCCGTATCCATCCCACCGCCGGGAGAATTAACAGTTCACGCGATATACACGGCTATAAACGACAGGCTCACGGCGCAGGGATTCCCGGACCCGGACCCGAGTATCCCAAAGCCATCAATGTCAGATATTCCAGTAGACACGGATTCTGCGTTCTTCCTAAACTCCAACGGAACGGACGCGTTAAGCTTTGATATGGTCTGGTCAGGTGGAAGCACCGAATGCTTGGGTACCCGGCTCATGACGTTCTACTTTGGTATCCGAAGCTTCCAATTAACAGAAACTTCAAGCGCGGTGTTGAGGAGGGGTGGAGGAGGGCCTTTGAGGTATCATCTAGATTATTCGTCATACCTGAAGGTGCCGGGATATCCGGGGGAGCTCAGAGAGATACCATCTGTCCAGAGGAATGTGTTGGCCACCGCGATGTCTCACCGCGGAACGATGGTACCGCCTGCGGACGTTCATGGAGAAGAGAGGATGTCTATTTACACGGAGCCGAGGGTGGAGAATGCCATTGCAGATTTGGTTATGTGTGTTTGGGGGTCTGAAAAACTCAAGCTTGTGAACTCCGGATAGACAAGCTCGGGAGAAGGCAGACGATTTCAGTATCTTGAAATTTATGCTCTAAGCAATTTTCTACATGTATTTAAAGAGATATTGTCTCGCGAAACTGCATATGGCCTTTTCGAAGGAAATGTAATAAAAGGTCTTTCAAATCCTTCGGCCTAATTTTGTCGATGCAAAATCACATTTACAATCTCGGAGTGATAGCCATTGAAAAGACGTTATAGACATTATTATACTAGTGAACTATCATGAAATTTTGAAAAGAGTAGAAGTAATATTTTCCACCGCTTATATTTAATATACCAGAGTGATAAATTACAGCGAAATATGGGTACAAATAAATCCGTTCGCCAATAAGGTATCCAAAAAAGAAAAGAAAAGTCACTCAATTTGGGGGGGGTGCCAGAAGATAAAAAGAAACATCGAGGTGGAGAATATATAGGCCACATTGAAGGGAGTGAGGATAGAAGGTTCATACAACCCAGCATTGATAACGTAAATTTTTTTAAAGAAATGCTCAAAATATACTGTTTGAAAGTGGTATAACTATAGATAGAAATGCTAGATTATACCCAATAAAACGCCGGAGAAATGTTAGTAGGTACGAATCTTTGAAGTGATAAAACCCAGACTAATAAAATTAGGAATATGTACGGATTTGGAATAAAAACATCCGAAAGAATATAGTTTTTGATTCATGGAATCAAAAGGAACCGATGTCCATGTCGTCCAGAGATCTAAGAATATAATTCTCCTTTATCGAGCCAGCTAGACTTCCGTCTTCGCTTCCCGCAGTAGCCACGACGCTGAGAGGCGCTAAGGGATTGCCGTCATTAATAATCACTTCCTCCGCGTCTAAGTCCATGGGCGATTCGTCATCAAGATCGGGGCTATGGAACGAAGGTATTCCTTCACCAGAGGAGCGGGAGTCGGATTCGATATTGTACGCAAAAGAAAGATGTGATTCGTAAGATCGGGGTTCGTCGGTTGAAGCAAATGGGTCTGAGGAATCCTCGCTGAGAGAGAATGCAAAAACAGGGTCGGGAAGCTTAGAAGGTTGCAGACGTATGTGAGTAGTATCCACTATCTCGGCCTCGAATCCAACCTCCGAACTCGAATCCTCCCCACTGAGGAACTGATCAAGACTTTCTGGTGGTATGTAATGTTTGATAATTTCCGATTTTTGAAATCGTGATTTTCGTATGCGGATGGGTTTTTGCACCGTCTTGACATATACAACAAAGTTATCTTCAGATCGTACTCCTCCGATCCCAGATATGTCGAAGGGGCGAGGGGATGGCATGATAGTTGGGAGCGTGTCGCTAGTTGGTGACACGATTGATTGAAGTTCGGGTAAACGCTCCCCAGAATCCTCCGTCAGGTTCATTTCGGTATCATGAGAAGACCAATCGAAATATGAAAGAGTTTGCTGATCCTCTGATCCCGACTCATCCAGTTCATGAACAGTAGACAGAGGTCCAACAGCTTCCTCGACAAACCTATCATAGTTTTTGCCATCTCCACTTCTAAAGAATGTATGACCTCCCTCCTTGAAAACAACTTGGGCACTGAGGTCAGTGCAAAAGGGTGCCCCTCCAAAATATATTATAGCTCCATCGACAGGCGCACATTTGGCCACATCACTAATCCCGACATTAGAGCCAGCTTCGAGGATAGGAGCTGGTCCGCCAGAATTGCCAGTGTCCGCGTCGGAGCTGCTATCAGACCCATCTTGATCCGAAGTATCCGTCGAACTGCTCTTTTGTATACTTAGACTATGGAACATCAATGGCCGATAACGGAAAGTATCGGTGTTGTAGGCGCTAGGCGTAGGAAGGGGCGAAGAGATTCGGGATAGTCGAGACTTTGTATTTTTTGTTGACAGAGCTTTAGGGGCGGGTTTATTCTCGGGACTTAAGATTATTCTCGATTTCAATCCTGAAGGATCTTCTCCAGGTGACGATTCCCCGTTGCTGGAATCTCCCATCCCACTACTCGAGTCATTTTCACTGCTCATCTTTGTTCCACTAAAGCCACCTTTCCATCTGACTTTGTTTCCATCCGGACTCAATTCGAGCTTGTCGCTGAACGCCCTTATAGATTTCTTAATAAATGGCAGGGAAACATTGAGGGTATGCACCTGTGCCATGTTGTTAATAAGGTTGAGATAGACCCATCCGGTAATCTCACCAGCGGATGCAAGTTTGTGATGTTTGTGAGATGATGAAAATGACATTTGCTCCAGGTACTCGACATTATCGGCTGCAACCTGAGCCCGGTTCGGATCTAAATCCATAGGTCGAGTAGGCCTTTGGTGAGATGGATCAAAAGCTGATTTTTGATCTTGGTTCTTTTCCTTCGTCAAATCGTCATCCTGTTGGTGTGACATCATGGCGGCCTCTCTTCGGTCATCGTCATCACCAGAACCCGCCAACACATCATCTACCGCAGTGTCGTGTTTCTCCGTAGATGCAGCGACCGCCAATCTCTGTTGAGCACGTGACTTTTCCAGTTCGGACTGAAGGGCATCGCTTCCTGTGAACAGCTGCTCCAGTCGCCTCACAACCATTTTCATCCTAGCTCTTTCGTTTGCAAATTGCGTTGGCTGGGCATCTATATTCAAAGATGTTGTTGACGTCCCCCTAAGTCTAGCTTTTGTCTGTCCTAGGTTTGATATGCTAGCCCCGGTTGGGGCCGCTGAAGCTCCATCCAAACTTGTCATCCGGGTCTCGGTCGCGTACGCCGAGTCAGTGTTTTGTAGGAGCGATGACGAAGATGGATTCGTCGAAGACGTGGCATTGGCATTGGACACAGCATCAGACCGTTTGTTTTCGTAGACCCCTCCATTGTCATCTAAATCGGCTGCGAATTTTTGCAGAAGTTCCTGCAGTTCCTGTTTACGGGATCTGGAAGACGTAAACCACAAACACATCAGTCCGAGGCCCATAAATTATCGTCCAGTGACGACATCACGACGTCAATCTCACAAAAAATGGCGACTTACGGAGGAAGCCCATAACACCGAACCTCGAATAGCTTTTCTTCATTAAGCTCGTTGCAGTGTAGCCTCTCCATTTTACGCAACTTTTTCTTCAGTTTTTTATCTGCGGCGGAAAAAATGCAACATGTGTTAGCAGGGGGGAAAAACAAGTTTGATATCACATGGCCCATGTTAGTGTTTGTCTTCGCTTCCCACTCCAGTTCGAGGGCCATATCCGCCAAGCATCCCCAAACCGCACGCATCGTGCAACATGAATTTTCAACGGCGGAGATTGGATCAGGCCACTACTTACTTTTGATCGTGAGATCGTCAATGACGCTCCGGTAAACATCGCTCTCATCTTCAGAGTCCTGGGTTGGGATCATAGGAGGATAATTCGGATTCAGATACGGGCCAGATCGACTGAGGTCCGCTGAACGTTTTCCTAGAAGGATTTCGCCGCCAGCTGCTCCAACGTTTTGGTTGGGTTGGTGCCTCTGCTTTCTCCGCTGCTTTTCTGAGGGTAAATAGTAAGGTGAATCGCCTAGGTTAATAATAGAAGTTAGCATAGGCTGAAAACAGAGGTTCTGGCCTCCACATTATATATACGGCACACTGTTTCCCCCAGCACCTACCATCAGTTATGGTGGGCTTATTGAAGTCACCCACGTTAGTATTGAGATTCTTGAACCAATCTTCCGGGACGCTTCGATCGTTGCTTCCATTAGAATTAACTGCAGATTCTCGATCAACGTCGTGCATCAACATTTGTGTCGGATCCTCCAGCCCAATCCCTTGGTCTTGTAATTGCTGACGCTGTCCAGCTGCATATCTCTTGTATCTTCTTGATGACGATGAACTCCTGTGACTACTCGGGTTCCCGTGCTGTAGCTTCGGCGGGATGGCGAAGGCCTTATTTGGCTCTGCTGCGCTTGTGGAGGCGAACCCATGGCGAAGGGATACTGAAACTTCTGGAGCGGTTCTTTTGCGGTGTCGTTTGTTCTGTGATGAAGTCGAGGATGGCGACGCAGGGACTTTGAGAGGGCTTTCATGACCGACCGGCACAAGGTTGGTTTCGGAGTTAATCGTCGACATGAATATAAGGAAATAGGCTTGAAGCTATCGCAGCTGGAGTATTTATGTGAAATGGTCCTCCCTCATAGTAGCTATCGTCGACAGCCCGTTTTTCAGTTAACCGTTGGTCGAGGTAGTAAGTAGAGAGTTATGATGAATATGTCTGATGTGCAGGTTTGAAGTTGGACGTTGAGATGATGACTTGACTCTGTCGGACGTTTATCGTAACGATTACCCGGGGAGGTAATGCGGAAAAGAGGTTACTTGGAAATTGTCCGTTGTCTTGTTTTCCTTGATTTCGGAAGGGTCCTTTTCCTCTGCTGAAGAAAGCAGCATGCCGCAGATGCCATTGCCAGTTTTATCCATTATGGCGGGAATAAGGGACCAGGGAACTTGCCCTGTTTTCTGGCCCCCGCCAATAAATGGGGCTGGTGGAGTGATTGACAGGGCACATTCGCTGAGGCATAGGCAAGCGCAAGCGTCTGCAGCGAAATCTGGTATCTCCATCAAGAAATTTGGTGTTTCTCGATCCTCAGGTACCTGGAAATATCCTGGTGCGATCGGACCAATCAGAAGTGGTGGTCCCAGGCAGCGTCATTGAGGATGGTCGGTGGCAAGTTGCGAGGAATCTGGGTTCTGGACCGGGACCACGAAAGTACCATAAGCTGCAGCGAGCCTGCTCAGGGTCCCGATCGCCCTCGAGATTCTCGATTCTTCTGGTCGAAGGGCATATTTGCGTATATGTAGCAGCCGGTTGCACACCACCTTCAGGTCGGTCAGGACTGTAAGATAGAACTTAAAAAAAAAAAAAAGTAAAACAAAAAAGT